>VDFB02060300.1:0-23594 GCA_007258455.2 Sequoia sempervirens | reverse complement strand
CTCAAATGCAAACTTAAAATGAACTAATCTAAAATGCAATTATGATGCAAGATGGGACATAAAATGCAACTTTGAAGCAAAAGATGAATCTAAGATGTAAGAAAAAAGTAAAACATGATGTTAGATGCAACTGTAAGACTCCAAAAAGCTCCAAAGCTCTGATGATATTTCTGCATAATAACTCGATTCAAAAGTGGATGCAAAATACAATGCCAAAGGGTTGTATTTATAGCCTTTTCCAAGCATCTTGTGAGGTGGCAATGATCAAAAATTCAGATTCAAACAAGAAGAATGAATCAAGATGTTGTCCCCTTGACCAAACACAACATGCCATTTGGATGGAGGAATCTCTTGACCAATGGGAAACATGCCAAATGGATGGAAGACCCAAGTGTGAGAAGAAAAGACCATTTGCTTGAAATCATGTTGACCCAAGTGTGTGAAGAATAAGACACGTGCTTAAGGATAATTCTAATTTAAAATTTACAGTTATTTAATTTCATGTGACCTTGGTGAGGTGGCATGAAAAAAAGTTGTAGCCATGTGCCATAATTCCCAATCGGGGATTACTGAAATTTAATTAAATAAAACAAGTTGATGAAGTTTTGTTCATTTAATTAAATTAGAAGAAAATGATTTTAGATTTTGGAGAATTTGAAAAGAGTGAACTATATAAATAAATTGTAAATTTATTTATAAGTAGATAGAATATTGATTAAATAGCTAGTATTTAATTAATTTAATGTTGTGACCAATTTTAGGTGTATATATTTTTCCCATATTTGAAGTAATGTGTTTACACATTTCTTCAAATAAAATTTTGATACTGATGTCGAGAAAATTTTATTTCGATGCCCTAGACATTGATTTTCAGGTGATGAGGGACATATGCCCCCTCGGGAGATAAATTAGTGAATTTTGGAATTTTTGAAAACTTTGAATATTTTTCGATGATTTGATGATGATATGACGCATAGATGATTTATCTCCCGATAAAAAAATATTAATTCTGCCAGTTGATTAAATGTTTCCCTTCTTTTCCTCGTGTTTGATGTTTGATAATCACTCCAGCCAATTGTTTGATTTGATGATGTTTGATGATGTGTGATGATAAATTGACATCATGATAGGTGAGGATCAATGATAGGATGATGATGATTGACCTCATGATAGGTGAGGATCAATGATAAATTGATGATTGACCTCATGAAAGGTGAGGATCAATGATAAGATGTTGATGACTGTTCTCATGATATGCGAGGATGAATGATAAGATTGATGATAAACCTCATGCTAGGCAAGGTTGAAGTGATTGATGAGCCTCATGATAGGAGAGGTTGAATTGATTGATGAGCCTCATGATGAACCTCATGATAAACAAGGTTGAATATATTGATGAACCTCATGATAGGTGAGGTTGAATTGATTGATAAACCTCATGATAGGCGAGGTTGAATTGATTGATGAACCTCATGATAGGCGAGGTTGAATTGATTGATGAACCTCATGATAGGTGAGGTCGAACTGATTGATAAATCTCATGATAGGCGAGGTTGAATTGATCGATGAACCTCATGATAGGCGAGGTTGAACTGATTGATAAACCTCATGATAGGCAAGGTTGAATTGATTGATGAACCTCGTGATAGGTGAGGTTGAATTGATAGATTGATGCTCGCGAGATTTGATCAAAGTCTCACCAGAGCTGATTGATTGATGTGGATCGATTGATAAGAGTGTTGATTTGTGATATGTTATGATTATTGGAGGATTTTCGCATCTGGTGCAGGCGGATTAAGATTTTATTGGGTGATGTGGTTTGACTTCTCTAATTGATATTCCCTAGTATAAGACTAATTAATGTACTAAGACTTGATGATTCACTACCATTTTTTTGATGATGTACTTCTCGATATTTGGATATCTTTGTACATTTGACATTATGATTTTGAGGTTATATGATATGCATTGATGATGATGATTGATCTATGTGTCTATATGTTTATGATGTTTATATAATGTGTAAATGATGATATGATGATTATGATTGTATGTAATGATGATACGATAATGCATGATTAATGATTTTATATGCTTTATGGATGATGGATTTGATTATGCAACTGATATGTGATGAAAATGATTATGCCTAACTAAATTCATAAGACTTCAAAACCTCTAGGGCCTTAAGCTTAAATGAGTGAATCTGTCCATCTTCCAAAATTTGTGGGAAGACTGCAATAAATTGATTATTTGTTAATTTTAAGCTTCAAAAACTTGACATATTTCCCAACTTTCTTAGAAATCTAAAGAGACTCGCTCATTTAATCTTAGTGGACCACTTTCTTAGTGCAACTATATGACATGTATGATTTTTTATTATGGAAATGATATGCAATGCATGTCCTCTTATGTTTTCTAATGCAAATATTATGATGTGATGCATGGATGTAAATGACATGAGAATGCCTTCTAATATATGCAAATGATGATGCAATTGATGTGCAACTAAATGAGAATGATGTGTTTTTGGTTAATGTCAAATGTACTCAATCTATTGATAATAGAGATAACACCATTGTGAAATTGTTTCAACTTTGAAAAACCCCATAGATATAGATGCAATACTAGCATGAATGTAATATAACTTAAATATGAAAATCTAATATGCAAAAGTTGTCATTTGTAATAGCCAATTTGTTGTGCTTTTTATCATCATTGGGTTTTTAAAATGTTGAAAGTGAGTACAAGCATCGATGGCATATTTTAGACCATGATGAGCTGAGTACTACTTCCATGATGTTTGATATTGCAAGTTAACACAAGCATCTAGGTATAATTAAACTGAGATGACCTAAGCATTACCTGTGTAAACAGACAAGAGTTAAGTGTTTTCCTATGCAAATTCAAAATGTCGTTAGTGATACTTTGTAGAGAATGTCTCGTGACAATTTGCACAGTAGTAATGATCAATTCATAGACATCAGACAAAGAAAAATCATACTCCTTCCTAGCTCATCTAGTGCGATACATCATCGAGGTGCTCCAAAGGTATGATAGCAAAAATCAAAGTTCAACAGTTGAACATTCGTGCCACAGTGATAAAACCCATATTCAGAAGGAACATCATCCATTTGAGGTTTGATTTGATTTGGTTGATTTGGCTATTTGATTCAGATGGTTGATGTGTTACTGATGGTGATTGATGTTCAATGTTGGTTTGCATTATGATCTTTGTTTTGGGTTGTGTTTGTCCTACTACTGTTCATTTGTTGGTTCAAGCTCAAAGTTTATTGCCCCCAGTGAGTTTAGGATTTTTCCCCCAGTCTAGGGTGAGACACGATCGCGACGCCAGGATATGCACATGACGCTTTTAGATGATAGGCAGATTGGTGGCGAAAGTGAATGGTCGACATCCTCAAATAGATGGAAAAGCTAACCTATCACAAATATCACCTGTTGCTAGGTTTTCACTACCTGTTTTTATTCACTTTTTCAAATTTTATGATTTTTTTGTACGTTTCTCTTTTCTATTTTTTTTTTGGATTTTTGATCTTTTTTATTTTTTATTTTTTCTTTTTTAATTTTTAATTTTTGAGGGACATTTAAGATGGAATGAGATGACCAATTTTTTTTCCTAATCTCATTAAGAACAAAACAAGAAAATGGGACATGCATTTTGATAAGCTAGGAGATATGGAATGGAAGAAGGCTAGGATAATGATAATTAATGAGATGATCAAGATCAAATAGATGAGATACGAACACAAGGACCAAGTACTTTTCCCCTATTCCTCATAAAGACAAAGGAAGGGAAGAAAGGATGTATTTAGAAAGAAAGATGGAATATGGATAAGGTGAAGGATATGATACGAAAGATATGGAAAAAGAGAATAGGATAAGATATATGATGTTTAAGAAGATCCTTAACTTTGTCAAGATCAAAGGTGGAAATGTGGAAGATAATATATGTATGATAGGAAGATGGAAGGACTTAACCATCAAGTTTCATGACCAAATATCCCTTTAATAAACCATGGCAATGGGGATTAGATTAATTAATGTTGGCCCATTGAAGGTATGATGGAAGAAAATAAGGACTTATCTAAAGGTTTGGATTAAAGGAGAATGATGGGAAGGATTGCTGATGGATAGATGAAAAGGATTGCAAGGTCAACATTGGCACACACCTTGAAGGGTGGTTGAGTGATGGAGGAAAAATGGATTTGGAAGATGAGAGGTTTTTAAATGGAAGATTGGAGGAAGCTTTTGGATTAGCAAATTTGGATGCCAATTTAGATTTTATTGCTTCTATGAGACTTTTTGGAATCCACATGACTTTTGACTTTGATTTTTGCTTTGTGGGCCTTTGTGTCCTTTGAGATTTTTTCTTTATGGGACTTTGTGGCTTTAGAAATTTTTCTTTTTTCTTTGATGGGCCTTTGTGGCCTTTTGAAAATTTCTTTTGATTTATGGACCTTTGTGGTCTTTGAAAATTTCCTTTTTGCTTTGATGGGCCTTTGTGGCCTTTTTGATTTTTCCTTTAATTTTGTATAAAATTTTCTTTTATTTTTGCATGCCTCTTCAAGGAGACGTGTTGATCCTTTGACACATGTGGAATTTGATATGGAAGATTTTGACATTTGGCACCCAAATTTCTTCCAAGATCAATGGGAGGGGTGGAATGAGATGAATGGTATGGAGGTATTATGGATGAATGGGTGTAGGTAGAATTTTGAAAGGGCATCAAGGATGCGTGCCTTTATTGTTCTTGAGGAATAGAATATGGACCTAGGATAGAGGGAAGGTTTGATGGACTAGGACGAGGACCTAGGATAGATGGAAGGTTTGGTGGATTAGGATGAGGACCTTGGATAGATGGAAGGTTTGATGGATTAGGATGAGGACCTAAGATAGATGGTAGGTTTGATGGACTAGGAAACTTAGATGTATAACCAAGACAATGGTAATATGGGTTTTCTTGAGAAAAAAGGGGTTCTAGGATACCTTGTTCATGAAGACCTAATCCTTTTCCTTTATAGTTCATACTTTGACACATTTATTTACCAATGGGATATGTATTGTTTTTGAAACAAGATGTGAGTCCATTTTTGGGAGGATATGATATGGATGAAAGGACAGGTGTTGGAAGTAAACCAGAGCGGATGAAGGTGGAGGATACCAATTTGTATGTGTGGGGTTCATGGATAGCTTGTAGGGGTGTGATAGGATCTCAACATGGGGATGATGGGGTGTTTTGATCTTGACTTGGAAAAGGATCACGGGGTGTAGGAGATGGAGTAGCTTGCTCTTTATTAGCTATGGAATCATCACTTAGTGGTGTGGAATTTGTTGGCATATGACTTAAGGAGGTTGTATATGACTTCTAGTGTTGTCATTGATGGAAACCTAAGTCATCTATAAGGTCTGCAGATCTAGATTTGATCATTCTAGTAGAAAGAATGAAGAATAGTGCTTTATCGAAACAATAGATAAAGAATAGGGTATCTGGTCAGATTATTGGTCCAGATGATTATTTTGTGTTGAGGATCTTGGAGAAGATGTTTTGGTACCCCTACCATCATGTTTACTAACATTAGTGATGTTGCATTTTTCTGTGTTCAAGTTAAGAGATCTGACAAAATTATTATTATTTTATTTGTTCACTAAGGTCGACTTGATGTGTGTATCATATTGTAGATGTATAAGGTAAAATTATTTTGGTGTTTCCATGTTCGAAGATTGTGTTTTGGGTCCCAGCTAACTCTTAGCCAACTTTTGGG
The DNA here is from genome assembly GCA_007258455.2 of Sequoia sempervirens. NCBI lineage: Eukaryota > Viridiplantae > Streptophyta > Pinopsida > Cupressales > Cupressaceae > Sequoia > Sequoia sempervirens. The sequence goes on along the minus strand of VDFB02060300.1, from coordinate 17,811 downwards.
AGATACACATTGAATAGTGTGCATGCTTGAGCCGACCGTTGGAAAATATTCTTATATTTTGTTTAAGCTGACATGTGGATGAAATCTCTAAGTAGCGGATATATATATGCAATCATTTGAAGTACAAATGTGTGCCACATAAGGAGTAAAAGAGGTGTACAAAGTGAACAAGTGTGTTGTATGAAAAAGTGACTGGTGTGTTTTGTGCACAGTTGTACTTGTGTAGAAGAGGTATTTTGGAATCAGAGTAGAGTAGAGCAGAGCGAGAAGAGCAGATAAGAAGAGGAGCAGAAAGTATGAATCTAATAGGAGGTTAGAATATGTTCAATGAGCTTAAATGGAACTGTAACCAAGCTTTTAAGAAGCTATCTTTTCAGTTCATTTTGTTGTAACTCAAACCTTTTGTAAGGTAGTGAGCCTTCTTTTCTTTTAAGTAGTGAGCTCTAGGTAGTGTGCCTGAATGCAAGTGCATTCCCTTTTTTCTTATACTTTTAATAGGGTATAAATTGTGGATTAATCTCCACCATGGTTTTTCCCCTAATAGGGTTTCGATGCAAAAATATTGGTGTCATGGTGTTATGATTACTTTTCTCTTATGGTTGCATGTTTATTGTTGCTTATGTGATGTGAATGGTTTTAGATCTGGTTTATAATTTAAAGTTAGCTGAACACTGATTCATGCCCCCCCTCTCAGTGTTCCTTGAGTCCAAAAATTGGTATTAGAGCGGGTTCCTCCTTGAAATCTTAACAAATTGAGGTGGATCTTAAAGATATGGACTCTAGCAATCTTAAACATCAACTTATGGTAGCACTTGATGACCTTGATCAGTTGAAAGTAGAAGTCTTGGAGTTAAAAGAAAATCTTGTGGATGCTGAGAAATTTATTCAAATCTTTGAAGGATAAAATCAATGAGTCAAGAGAAAAAAGGAAGGAACTGTGTGATCAACTAAAATAGAAAGAAGATAAAAGCTTGGAATATGTTCATTTGAATTAGACCCTAAAAGAGATAACTGAAGAATGTGAAAAGCTTGCTAAGGATAACATTGCTCTAAAGCTTGAGATGGAATCTGTGGTCATGAAGCTAACTAAAGTGATTGAAGAAAGGAAGAAAAATGAGGAAAATCTTGCTCAGTCCTTAAAATAGAAATCTGAAGAATGTAGTATAGCTAACAACAGATTTATTCAGATGGAGATGTAATTACAACAATCCAGAGATCATGAACAAGAGCTTGAAAGACAGTTAGTTATTCTCAATGGAGAAATCACTACTACTAATGAGTACAAAGAAAAGTTTAAGATAAGTTTTGCTATGCTTGATTAGCTGACTAAGGGATAGAAGGATGAAAATGACAGAAGAGGGCTTGGATACGAAAAAGGAGAAAGCTCTGGATTAGAACAAAAGAACTTGAAGAAAGGAAATTAGATGAATAAAGGAAGAAGACATCCGGTAAGACAACCGAGTGCACAAAATTTTAATGGTTACTACTTTGTTTGTAATAAATTCAGTCATATGGCTTCTCAGTGTAGAAGGAAAGAAAATTCAAATAGTTCATCATTTCCTAGTCAGTGTTTTAATTGCAAAAAGTTAGGCCATAAGTCAACTGAATGCAAAGGTATCTCGAATATTTTTAGTAGAAAAACAAATTTTAAATGTTATACCTATGGAAGATTTGGGAATGTTGCTAATCAATGCAAATATAGAGGAAATCAATGGAATGATAGATTCAAAATTTTTGTATGTTTCAATTGCAGCAAAATTGGTCACACTGCTAAGTTTTACTGGAATAGAAATATTGATAGGAGAGGTCCGGTATATAGAGGAAGAAACTTACAGATGAATGACAAAGGAAAAAGAAAACTTTTGGTTGAAGAGATAAGGGATCAAATGAAGAAGACATGGGTGAAGAAAAGTGAATCAGAGGAAGGGAACAAGTCTGAACCGGAAGCTACTTCTAGTAATTCATCCAAAAATTCCTCCGAGAATTGATCTCAGGCCATCAGCCTAGGGGGAGTTTTTCAAGAAAATCATTTTCCCCCTTGTTGATTGTTAGCACCAGAATGTAGGAGATCATTAGTAGGTGTGCTAACATTTTATAAATGTGCAGAAAAATTCTATAGTTACAATTTGTGAAGTGGAAGGTCCATAGACAAATTTTGTTGTTGTTGTTGTCTGTCAAAACAAAGCTACCAGAACTCCTAGGGAAAAGTATTAAATGCAGTTAAAAGGGTTAGGTACGCAAAGTCACAAAAAGGTAATTGGTAATCTCACTCGTCACCTTGCATTATTGAAGAATAGAAGGAGAGCTCTGCAGTGAAGTTTCAAAGGTGTGAAGAGAATTTGGTGGTGAATCTATCAAGTATTTCAAATTATTTGTGAGAATCTCTCTTGTTTCGGTATTCAATAGAAACTCGTTTCGTACATATAAAATAAAGAGAAAATGAGGAAGATCAAGGAAGTCGTAAACTTGGATGAATATAACAGTGAAAAGATTAGAAATGTGAGGAATTCATTGTTGGAAAATGAATTGAAATGGCTTGATAGAGTGAAGCATAAAATCCTAGACATTTGGAGTGAATTTCCATTCTTTGCTAATGTGGAAATTATTAGGTTTATCTTGAACCAATTGGATGGTGATATCCTAACCTTGGTTAAACTCTATTGCATCTCGATGGAAGCGATTAAGAACATATCTAGATTATGTGATTTCAGAGATGTGCCAAAGAAGAAATTGATTCAGAATACAAAGGTTGAAACACTAACTGGTGTGACTGGCGATTAGCGAGCCCTGATAATTTCAATGATTAATGATCCGATCACAAGATATATTGCACACAAAATTAATTAAAAAATATTCTTTAGAAATAGGGAAGGATTATCTTTGGTAGATGCAATATACATTTCGCATAAAATGATTATGGAAGATGAAGACTTCGATTTGTATGGTTTACTGAAAGATCAGTTAATGGAAAATGTTCAATTGACAAAAGAAGCAGACTATGTGTTAAGGTTTGGAACCCTAGCCATATGCATTATGATGTATTTTCTGAAATGCTTGCCCTGGATTAACAATGTGGTATGGAAGAAAAATCAACCAGTCTGTCAAAAAATATTTAAATATTGTAATGTTCTGAATGATTGTGAGGTTGAATGTGGAAATTTCTTTAATGAATTGTTGAATATGTTCAAAGAAGTTAGTATTTCCCCTCTGGTGGGAACTATTGAAGTTGGATCCTCTTCTAGTAAATTGGAAAGGAAAACAAAAAGAGCTAAACAATCTGATGAGGACACTCCTCCGATACCCACGGTTTCTAAATCTGAGGAGAAAGGGAAAGAAGTGGTTGTATTAGAAGTATCTAACGAAGGATATGAAGGATACACTCTGATGGATGAACCAGAACTAGTTGAACCAGTTGCAACAGCTACAAAAGAGAAGACAAAAGAAGAAGACTTAAGCAAGGAAATGATACTGATGATAGTTCAAGAGGAAGATGGGCTGAAGAAGATTGCTGATTTGTAGTTGGAAAAACCCTCTTTTGAGAAAGACTTGATTGAGTACACTCTGGGAGCATACTTTAGGTGCAACAATTTTGATTTGGACAGTTTGTAAGATGTATTTCCTCATGAAATGATTCAGTGCATAAAGGAAGCAATGGCTTCTAATTCTCAGGATAAAGAAGAAGATGAGATAATTCTACACCTAAAGGAACAATTCAGAGTATATCTTGTTAAATTGAAAAAGAAGATGAATGAGTTGAGACAGTGTATTACTAAAGAAAACAATATTTACAATTATTGTCTTTGGTGGCCCCATGCAATTGGGAAGTACAAGGAGAAGTTGGAATAGATTGAGATAGAACTTAACAAAATTGGTCAAAGCTACAATGTGCATCAGGACTTGGATGGTGCAGTGAAGAAAAGAGTTCAAGATTTATAGTTAGAACATGAAAAGGTGTAGTAAAGTAAAGACAAGATTGTGGACACCTTTTGGAAGGTGAAGGATTTGACAGAAGGAAGATTGGAATAGTTAATTGAAGTCATGAAGGAAGGAGAAAAAATGGCAGAGGAAATAACAACTCCTGAGTCTCTAGTAAAAATTGTCAATCAAACATCTGCAAACAATAGCATAATTCTCATCAGTGGAATTATAGTTGATGCATGGAAGAAATTCCTTCCAGAGATGAAGGAGAAATATAAGGAAATCTTCTGATTGTGGTGCTAGTTTTTGGAATTTTGAAATAGTCTTCAAAGCCTTAATGAGGAAGAAGTAAATTTTTGGGAAAGTAAACATAAGTATGGAAATGTTGTTGGGGAGTTAGAAAAGGTTTTTGATTATATTTCAAAGGGGGAGATAAGTTGGAAATTTTGAGGAGATTGAAAGCACATTTTTTTCAATGATGTCAAAGGGGGAGAGAGTGCTGTGAAAAATGAATCTGAATCTAAGGGAGAGAAGAGTTGTATCTTGGAATTTTGAATTTTGGCAACGTTCTCATTTTTCACTAAGTGTTTCCATTAATGCCAAAGGGGGAGATTGTTGGAATATGACTTGAGGAGGTTGTATATGACTTGTAGTGTTGTCATTTATGGAAACCTAAGTCATCTATAAGGTCCACAGATCTGGATTTGATAATTCCGACAGAAAGAATGAAGAATAGTGCTTTACCAGAACAACATATAAAGAACAGGGTATTTGGTTAGATTATTGGTCCAGGTGATTATTTTGCGTTAAGGATATTGGAGAAGATGTTTTCCTACCATAGTGTTTACTAACATTAGTAATGTTGCATTGTTCTGTGTTCGAGTTAAGAGATCCGAAAAAATTGTTTTCTGTTTATTTGTTCACTAAGGCTGATTTGATGTGTGTATCGTGTTGCAGATGTATAAGATACAATTTTTTTGGTGTGTCTATGTTCAAAGATTGTGTTTTGGGTCCCAGTTAAGTCTTAGCTAACTTTTGGGAGATACGAATCGAATATTGTGCATGCTTGAGCCGACCGTTGGAAAATATTCCTATATTTTGTTTAAGCCGACATGTGGATAAAATCTCTAAGTAGTGGATATATATATGAAATCATTTGAATTACGAATGTGTGTCGCATAAGGATTACAAGGGGTGTACAAAGTGAACAAGTGTGTTGTATGAAAAAGTGACTGGTTTGTTTTGTGCACAACTGTACTTGTGTAGAAGAGGTATTTTGGAATCAGAGCAGAGTAGAGAAGAGTAGAGCAAAAGAGGAGCATGAAGTGTGAATATGTTAGGAGGTGAGAATATGTTCAATGAGCTTAAATTGAACTATAACCAGGCTTTGAAGAAGCCATCTTTTTCAGTTCACTAATTTTTTGTAACTTAAACCTTTCTGTAAGGAAGTGAGTTCTAGGCAGTGTGCCTGAATGCAAGTGCATTCCCATTTTTCTTATACTTTTAACAAGGTATAAATTGTGGATTAATATCCACCATGGTTTTCCCCCTAACAGGGTTTCCACACCAAAATATTGGTGTCCTGGTGTTATGATTAATTTTCTCTTATGGTTGCATGTTTATTGTTGCTTATGTGATGTGAATGGTTTCATATCTGGTTTATAATTTGAAGTTTAGTTGAACACTGAGTCACCCCCCCTCTCAGTGTTCCTTGAGTCTAATAGAAGGCATATCTTGATCTTGAGAAGGATGAAAATCCTCATGGAATGAAAGGATATCCTCGGGTGGAAGCATATCTTGATCTTGATGAGGAAGGGAATCATGAGATTCTATAGAAAGCATATCTTGATCATGAGAAGGTAGGTCATCATTAGATAGGCTAGAATAATTATCATGCTCCTGGGATGCGATGGAATCATGAGATGGTATGGATTCATTAGATGTGGTGGAAGGAGAACTTTGAAGAATACTTTTCTCTTGAGATGGAAAGGAATCATTTTCGATGAAAAGTGAAAGGAGGGGATCATCATATAATTCTTGAGAGATGGGGTCTTGGTCAAATATTGGACTAAGAGATTGACATGAATCATTGGATGTAGAAGATATGATAGAAGAAGGTGGTTGGATGGAATCATTAACTTGGGTGAAAGAATCCTAAGATTTATTTTGGCTTATTGGAGATGAAGATAGATGCATGACATGGTGAGATTGTTCAATGTCATTTGTGTTTGAGGACTGAGATTTGGGCTTCTCATTTAACTTTTTCAAAAATTCAAAGAAATTGAACTTGGATGATGTAGTTGTTGGTGGAGAAGGTGTCATGTCCAGATTTCTGTCAAATGGAGAAGGGAAGATGTGTGGCAACAAAATTCTTTATGTGGTTGTTTTCCTTTGCATGTTTAGGATCTGTTGTTGGAGACTTTGCATTTGTTGAGTTGAAGCATTCAATTGATCCTCATCTATTTCAGCCATGGTGGTTTGAGTTTCAATTTCCTGTTCTTTGAGTTTATGCTTTTTGGGATCTTGTTAAAATGGGCATACAATTGTTATAGTTTTCACTAAAATTTTGATCTTTTTTTTGGAAAAGTACCAAGGATTACAACTAAGTCAAATAGAATGACAAATTCTAATGAGACTAGGTTGGATTTAACTATATAGCTTCGTTTCGTGATGAGAGGATGACAAATCTTGATGATGAAACTAGGCTTAATAATCAAGGGTGTGATAAATTTGATGATTTTGGTACTTTGAGATGTTAGATCTTGGTCTAGGTTGGGGAATTCTACTTGTAGAGGTCAATTTTAACAAGTTTAGACTTCTAAGGTATCTAAGGAATGATTTTGGACTTGAGAAAATTCTGAAATTTTGGTTCAAACTTGTGAAACGAGATACTCAAATCTTTGGAAAAGTCTTGGATTTTGACAATAGTAAATTGAGTACAAGTTGGGATTGTTCTTTGAAGCTCTTTTGTAAAAATTGAAGACCAACCTTTCTCTAAATTCGTAGAGTGTTGAGAGATGTTTTTGATGTTCTCTTGGACTAAGAATTTTGGACTTGGGTTTTCGGATTTTAATCTTTCATGAAATCATTTGATAAAACACATGTTCAGACTCTATTTTACCTAAGGAATGGTTGAACACTGCTGAGGATTCCCGAGATGAGATTGACTGTCAGATAGGAGATGAAAATAGGTCACTATTTGGTGGTATGCAAAATGCACCAAAACAGAGACAAAAAGTACAAAAAGAACTAGAGAAAGTGCAAAAATTGCAAGAGAAAGTGCAAAAAGTGCTAGAACAGGTACAAGATGTGCTACAAGACTTGCACGATGTGCAAAAAAGTTTTACAAGGCTATGTAAGCATGTTTTGACTCTGGTAACTTGGACAATATGAATGAATACAGGTGCAAGATGCGCCAGAAGGTAGCCGATATGCACTAGAAGGTCTACAAGATGTGCCACACTAGAAGAATAACATTGTTTCTTGAAAGCTTGTTTGATTTTTTAGATTTTCATGTTGGAGACTTGGTTGTTTCAATGAATGTAATTTTGAATCAGGGTTTTTAGTTTCGACATGTGATGTTTTGTTTGAAATTTGTTTTGAAAGCACTTTGATAAAGACACATTAGGAAATGTACACTCCTAGGGCTATGAAAGATTGTATTCTTTTGGATTCCACGTGGGTTTTACCCCAACCACACTTATTCTTAGAGGATGTTTAGATGCTTGACCCCACAGGCTCCCCTCCATGATACTCACTTCTACACGGCAACCAAGCATCAATACCCATGAATCTCCCATGACATATTTCTTAGCTCTACTGAAAACTATGAGAATTTGGATGCGGGCATGTGTAGGATCATGGTATGCCAAAAAGTGGCAATGGAGAAAAAATAACATGTTTCATCAACTCAAAAACGTGAAAATGTTGAGTTGACTTTATGTGGCTTGGGTGTCAGTACACACTACCGAAGCAAAGCCCAAACCTATATTTCCAAATCGGATATCCAATTTGTGACAACATATATATTTCCATATCGGCCCGATTAAAACTCATTCTCATTTCACAATTGGTTAACTGCGGCGGGTGCACAGTGAAAAGTTCATTCCACAAATCAAATATCCGATTTGTTGCAAATCCATCTTCAAAAGGTTAGATTATTGATTTTTCTTTGCTCTAATCAAATTTTCAATTAGATTTGTGTAATTTTAGTTGATTTTTTTCAAAATAGGGTTTTTGATAGATTTTTTATGAAAATTTTGAGTTTAGTATGGATTTTGATGAAAATTGAATGTGTGTAATGGATTTTGATTTAAAAATAGTGTTGTTTATGTATTTGGATTAAAAATTAGAGAATTTTATAGATTTTTGTTAAAAACTAGGGTTTTTGTTGGATTTTTTAAAAAAACTAGGGTATTTTTATAATATTTTCATTTATATTGTCTAATTTTAATTAGATAAATTTGTTTTTAATTTTAATCAGGCATTATGGCTGCTCCACCACCTCCACCACCTCCACAGCCATCAATTGAAGAATTAATTTCTAAAAAATTGCAACAATTAAGGGGCATTTCTAAAGTTTATACAAGAGTCCCTCGATTATCTGAGATGTCAAACACAATGAAAGAAATAATTAAAAAACATAGAAATCCTCTCCTCGCAACATAATGCCTTTCATTCGTGGCGAGAAGACATGAGAGAATATTATGCATGTGGATTGTCCTACGATGATGTGAAAGATCTTGGAATAACCAAAGCCCAAATAGCCTCTTTATTTGTTAACCCCCGCACTGGTTTGCCAGTTAATGTTAATAAAACAAAACTTTCTATAAAATGGTGCACTCATAGAGACATTGTAGAAAACTTTTGGGATCGTTGGTGTATGTTTTTTTTGAAACCACTAAACAACAATTGTGATGTACCATTTTACTTTATAAAAAAATTATATGTTGAGTTTGTGTTAGGGCATCATGTCAATTACTTTGACATTAAACCCTTCTAGGGTGTTGGTGGAGGTATGCCCCAGGATAGACCAGGGGCAGTTAGAGTAATACCCCGCACATATGTTCCCCTTCCTCCCCTTCCTCCACCACCTTCAATATACCATCCAGATATTATGCAGGATGCGGCCACATAGACTATCCATGCTATTCACTCTTTGAGTGGTCCTTTGGTTTCACATGCTTTTGTAGTAGCTCAGCCACATTCTGGTGATGTTGATGATGGTTCGAGTGATGCTACGTCATCCTTGTTAGGTCCACATATTTGTGTACCACATACTTGCTCCATGTGTCGCCAGATATGCTTGGGTCCTCTTGTACAGCCTGTCGAGCATCCCTTAGACACTTCTGATTATGACTTCCATGATGTGGACATTATAGATCAGACGCAGGGGAGTGGAGCACACCATACAGAGTCCTCTCCTGCTAGAGAGGGGGACATTGGAATAGTGACACAGGTAAAATTTAAGTTGAGAATTCATAACTTGCATTTGTTTTTAAATGAATATTAATAAGAGATAGTATAATGTACTAATATTTATTGACATGGTCTATTTAACAGTTGATGTCCAAGGAGAAGCTGACACATGTGACGGATAGCACCTTGAGGGCCATTGCATTTGGCCTCGACACGCACACAGTATATATTTTTGCACTCACTCATTTACATTTATTTATTATATACTTTCTTGTCATTTGAATTGTCATTAATGAAATTATATAATAACTTATACGTTTATCTTATTTTCCTCTTGTAGGAAATACCTTGTGCGAGCGAGGTGCAGCCTTGTCCAGATTATGGAAGTGCACTGTTGGATAAGGGGAAGGTAATTGAACTCAAATTTGATTGAATTAAGAATTTTAAGATCTTTTATTGATTATACATACATCGACATAGATTGGTAGTTTCATATGTACTTGTCATTTTTATGTGCAGGGAATTATGAGCTATACGTCCTTGTTGACAAGTGACACAACGCCCGAAGCAGTACGTATTAGAACACTTGAAGGAGTAGGTGTTGAAGCACCTCAAGGAGGAGGTGTCGAAACACCTAAAAAGGAGATAAAGAAAAAGAACCAACCTAAAGTATGTGTTCATTTTATTTTGTGTTTGGTATCTATAGGTTCCTATTACCCGACAATTGTATGCTAACTTGGATCACTTTTATGTTTTTGTTCACCTATATAGATTGAAATTACAAAAGATGGTTTGGTTGTTCTTTGAGGAGGCATATTCTAGGACTCTTGACCCTTTGAAGAGACGGATATTTCAGGTAATCAAGATTACAATTTTAGAGTTCAATTATAATTTAATGTATATTGATTTTGATGAACTAATTATTTGATTTTAAATTATATAGTATAACTAATCTCAATTGTGGTTTGAATTTTTCTTGTCTGACTACCTTCAGAGGCAATGAGTGCTTCAAAGAGGCTCCATTTTGATGATCCACCAGTAGTTTAGGATGAGATAGACATTTTGGCATGTAAATATTGAATAGATACCGAGATGGCATATGCCACATATTGTAAAATTTTGTTTGAGTTGGCGTTGATGCCATTTTTGTATATGGACATACACTTGATTATTGGATAATTTGATATATAGAAGTTGACAATCAAAATTTAATTTCCTCCTCATGTGCATAATTAAACTCTTTGAAATTTTAATCAAGTGAGCAATGGTTAAATATCTTAATGTATAATAGCATAAAAAGAATGGTTATATTATGTAGTTTATTCATATTGCTGATTACATTGCATTGCACATCTTTCATACTCAAAGCATTACTTCACATTGCTTAAGTAACAACTAGATGCTGATAGATGAAAAAATTTCAATTACAATATAGTTTTTACAAAGTCAACCTAAGCAGTTATGCAATTACTTCATAGTACATAACTAATAATTAAAAATTTATTCATATTATTAATTACATTGCATTGCACATCTTTCAAACTCAAAGCATTACTTCACATTGCATAAGTAACAACTAGATGCTGATAGATGAAAAGATTTCAATTACGGGCCATTGCTCATTCCACACACTATGCAACCATTTACTGGGTGTAGAGTAGAACAATGGAGAAAACATGTAAAAATAATATATATATATATGCAGCCTAGAAGCATGAATTAGTACCAATATTAATGCATCACCATTGATTACCTTGAAGTAGAGATTTGAATCAGCATCATTCTTTAAGAAGCCCAAACTAGACAGGTATCGATCAATCCTTTCGTACCATGCATGAGGAGCCTGCTTAAGACCATACAAGGCCTTCTTCAACTTACACACATGTGACTCCTTCCCATGAACCTCAAAACCATCAGGTTGCTCGACGTAAACTTCTTCCTCAATCACGCCATTGAGAAAAGTTGTCTTGACGTCCATTTGATGAATCTTCCATCCTCTTGATGTAGCAAGGGAAATGATAGTTCTGACATAAGTGTAATGAGCAACAGGAGCAAATTTTTCTTCATAATCAACTCCCTCTTTATGAGAAAACCACTGTTGATCAGCCAAGTGTTGGTGTCAGTGGGTACATTGCTTGACAATGCTGAGCAAAACAAATATTCATTCTTCTGTGGAGAAACATCATCTACATCTGCAACAGAGGCTTGATGCTTAGGTCTATCTGAACAATGTTTGGAAAAGTGACCAAACTTATCACACCTAAAGCATTTATTTTTTTCAATTCACAATGAAGGTCTGGACAATGAAGCTCTTTTATTTGGGTTGTAGATCAAACAAACTGAAAAAGGAGACAAGGGGTCAGAAGTTCTAATCTACTTCCTAAGAATTCAAGAGACGGTATTGACTTGGTGAAACGAAACCAAACTTTGTTTCGCCACGCAGGAATCACGCCAACTACGCAAAGCCATTGCAATCTTCAAGGAAATGTGCTTATGGTTTTCATATCATGAATAAATACCTTCCAATCGAACAATATTTATCCAGACAGAAGTTAAGAATCCACAGAGTAAGCTCAGGCTAACTTTAGGCAAATTTTATTCCAAGTGTAATCTAATTCTAATCTATCTCCAATCTATGGTGGAAAAGTTATGCAACCATGCACACTATTTGACAATAAAAGTGGTTCAAATCAAATCATGCATAAGAGCTTTTATTATCAGAAATAGTCTATCACAACAATTCTATACACTGTCTCCACCCTTTACAAATGAGGGGCGAGCTCAATTTCACTTTAAGGCTGGCAGACTTCCTCTTTTCTCTTGCCATTTCAGACTTAACATGCTAAGCGGACTTCACTCATTCACTTTCCATGTTCATATTCTTCTAAGTGCGGACACTCATTATCCTCTTGCAGCGGATTTGGCAAGATTCCATCTTTTATGCCATGTCACTCTTTGGTAAGCGTGGACCTTGTCAAGTTTCATGGCCAAGACATGTGGCAGACTTCAATCATGTTTGACACATCCCTTTCTTAACATGGGTGGGCTTTGCTGAGTGTTTGTGCCAAGAAACAAGGGCGGACTTTCCTTTATGTATTGCTAGCGGACTTTGCTATATTGTATGCCACTTTTGTATGGTTGGGCGGGCTTAGTCTTAGCAAGTGCCATGTTTTACTCTTGAAGCAGACTCTACTCTCCTCTTTGATAGAGGACTTCCTTCTCTCTTTTCCAAGCTCTGCCATGTGTTGGAATGGCTGGAAGAGATCGACGAAGTTGCTAACATCAACAGAATTGTGGTAGCTTGATATACAGAGTCTATTGATGCCAGGGTTCAATTTGTATGATATTGAGAGTGGTAGCTTAATATAGGTCCACAATACCTTTTGTAATATCATAGAACAGGGCTCATAGACCGACCTCCAATCAAAATGTCTCTCAAATGCACAAAAAAGAATGAAATTACTTCAAACCAAGTTTGTGAAGAAGTTAACTCAATTGCCCACTAGTTTCCTTTAAGAGTCCAAAGTGGTAAAAGGCAGCAATATTTGAAGGGCTATTTCTTGGAGACCGTGGGAATCAGGGCTCCCATGTCAAGGCCCTACCCGAGTTGTGTTGGGGACATCTCGTAAGCCTCTCGGTTTTTGCTATCCTCAAGGAATTTTCCGCGGTGATGACTTTCGAGGGAAAAAGTTGCCGATGCAAGCAAAGGTAAAGTTACAAAGTGGTGCAACTTTCACTCCACAACTCATACAACCAAACAGACTATTCCAATACGTCTAGATGGGTACATTTACACTAGGGAAGGTCCTCTCTTGCACCTAAATATGCCGAATCACTCCAAGCTACATTGGACTGACAATTTCCCTTAAGAGTCTAAAATGCTAAAAGGCAGCAATATTTGAAGGGCTATTTCTCGGAGACCGTGGGGCATACAGACACTTCGTCAGAGGCTACGGGATCATGTTGGGACCATATACATAAACCTCTCTTGGTTTTTGCTATCTCGGAGGCATTTTCCTGTGGTGATGACTTTTCAGTGGAGGGAAAAGTTGCTAGATGCAAGCAAAGTAAAGTTACAAAGTGGTGCAAATTTCATTCGCTAGTACTGTGACGCTAAACAGATCGCTCTAACATCGCCCGTGATGGTTATGTTTTACACTAGGGGATGGTCCTTTGCAAAACAAATATGTCAATCACTCTAAGCTACATTGGACCGGTGGATTTCCTTAAGAGTCCAAAGTGCTAAAAGGCAACAATATTTGAAGGGCTATTTCTGAGACCGCGGGGCATATAGATCTCCGGCCGGCTACAGACATCAGGTTAGACCATCTAATGAAAACTCTCTCAATTTTTCTATCTCGCAGGTGTTTTCCGTGGTGATGACTTTTCGCTGAGGGAAAAGTTGCCGTGATGCATACCGTGTTGCAAAGTGGTGCAACTTAACTCGCGAACTTGTACTCAAACGGATTGTTCCAACACATCTATAAGGGTATGTTTTACACTAAGGGATGGTCCTCTTTTGCACCCAAATATGTCGAATCACTCTGAGCTACATTGGACCGACGATTTCCTTTAAGAGTCCAAAATGCTAAAAGGCAGCAATATTTGAAGGGCTATTTCTCGAAGACCGTGGGGCATACAGACACTCCGTCAGAGGCTACGGGATCGTGTTGGGACCATCTACATAAACCTCTCTCAGTTTTTTCTATCTCAAAGGCATTTTCTTGTGGTGATGAGGACTTTAGTGGAGGAAAAGTTGCTAGGATGCAAGCAGTGTAAACTTGCAAAGTGGTAACTTTCTGACTCCGGTCAAACAGATCGCTCCAAACACGTCCGCATGGGTATCGCTTTACCTAGGGATGGTCCTATTTTGCACCCAAATATGCCGACCACTCGAGCTACATTGACCTGGGCGATTCCTTTAAGAGTCCAAAGTGCTAAAAGGCGTGAATATTTGAAGGGCTATTTCTCAGAGACTATGGGGCATACACTCTTCGTTGTTGGAGTTAACAACCCAAGATCTTCAACTGCAACGCCAAAGAACCTCCACAAGAGATAGAGAGAAGCAACAATGGAAGATGCTATTCCACCAAACAAGGATTGCAATATGATACAATGCTATATGCAATCTATTAACAAATATAGAGATGCCTTTGCTTATAAGTTGCAAGGATGAGAGATAGGATAAGACAAGATCATGACAAGTGTCTTAACTTATCACATGAGACAATCTGGAACCAACTACCTAGGAATTCTAGATAAGACAACTAATACTTATCTAGATATGACAACTAATATCCTAAGTAAAATTAACATGTGAATTAAGTCCCCTAAGTCCTAGTAAAGGAATAAACTAGGTACAAGACTTATTCACACCAAAACCCCCCCTTAAGTGCAACTTAGGGAGGTATAAACCAATGCATAATGCAAAATATGGGTCCCGAAAACTAGGCCTGATGAGGTACCCATGTACAAAACAAAGAACTCTCACAAGCGGAGAAAAGGAGAAAAACCCTGTGGGAGAAAACTCCTCTCCAAAAGAGAGAAAAAGCTGAAAAGGAAAAACTAATGAAGGAAGGAGGAATCCTCAAGACCCCCCAAGGACAACTTCCTTCACCCCAAGCATCGATCGCAACTGAAGATAACGAGGTGATGCCAAAGGTTTAGTGAAGATGTCTTCAACCTGCTGATCTGTAGGCAAATACTCCAAGCTGAGAACACCATCCTGGATGAGCTGCCTGATGAAGTGCATGTGGATCTCAATATGCTTAGTCCGCTGATGCTCCACTGGGTTGCGTGAAATATGAATGGTACTCTGATTGTCACACCAAAGAGTAGTGGGCTGAGTGGAAGGGAATCCGAACTCAGTCATCAACTGTCGAAGCCACAAAACCTCCTGACTAGCCAACACAGCACCTCGATACTCAGCCTCTGTCGATGATAATGCAATAAGCATCTCATTTCTTTGCATGACCATGCAATCAGACCAGAACCAAGGCAAAAGACAAAGCCAGAAGTAGACTTCCGATCATTGACATCACCAGCCCAATCTGAGTCAGTGCAGCCCACAATCTGAGATGCACCTGAAGAGTAATGAATGCCAAAATGAGTAGTGCCTTGAATTTATCTCAAGAGATGATTGGCGGCCTTCCAATGACTCTCATGAGGCTCCTGTGAGAAGTGAGAGACAAGTCCAACCGCAAAGGAAATATTAGGACGACTATGTGTCAAGTACAAAAGACTACCAACCAACTGCCGATACAAGGTAGGATCAACTTTACGCGTAGTGCAACTGGTAGACAGTACAACACCCGACTGGAATGGAGTAGGGGCAGGCTTGCAATTAGCCATGCCAAATCTCTAAAGAAAATCAAGAGCATACTTCTACTGGAAAATGAAGATCCACTTAGAAGTCTGATGAATCTGAAGACCAAGGAAGTAATGCAAAAGACCAAGGTCAGTCATATCAAATCACTCCATCAATGCTCGTTGTGTACTCTGAATCATGGAAGTAGAACTCCCTGTGAGAATCAAATCATCCACATAGAGCACAAGTATGAGTAGATCCTCTCCATGTCTCTGTGTATAAACTGTGGGATCGGAATGGCAGCGAGTGTAGCTAGAAGCAAGCAAGAAACTATCCATCTTCTCATACCAAGCTTGAGGGGCTTGTTTGAGACCATACAATGAATGTCGAAGCCTGCAAACAAGTGAAGAATCTTGCACAAATCCTGGTGGCTGCTCCATATAGATCTCCTCATGAAGATCCCCATGCAAGAAAGCACTCTTCACATCCATCTGATATACTGACCATCCCTGTGATGCAGCTATAGCAAGGACAAGGCGAATAGAATCCATCTTGGCAACAGGAGCAAAGGTCTCGGAATAGTCAATTCCTTCAACCTGAGAAAACCCCTTTGCAACAAGACGAGCCTTGTACTTGTCAATGGAACCATCTGCTGCATACTTGGTATGATACACCCACTTGCATTGAACCAACTTTCTTCCCTTAGGAAGAGGCACAAGATCCCAAGTATGATTCTTCATCAAAGAAGAATACTCATCATCCATAGCACTATCCCACTCTGGAATACCTGAAGCATCTGAAAACTTCTGAGGATCATCTGAAACTGCATGACTCAAAAGACTAATTCCAGAAGTCTGAGAACAAGTGCGGTGAGTGTCTATGGGATCACCAACAAGATGACCAACCTCCTCAAGAGTAACTCGAGCCCATCTTGGCCTAGTGGGTGAGTGAGGAGGAGGTTCATCAAGACCATCATCAAAATCTTCCTCAAGTAGCAAAGTATCATCAATTGAAGAAGACTGAGTAGGTTGTGATGAAGAAGAAGTTGAAGGAGGATCTGGTTGGGTGAAGGTCTCAGAAAACTGAACATCACGTCGGAAATGAACCTCTCGTGTGTCAGGATCAAACAATATGTATGCCTTCACATCCTCACAATAGCCAACAAAAATGTAACGCTGACTCTTCTTCTCCATGGATTTACGCTGACCATTCAGAATGAATGCCCAAGCCTCACTACCGAATACTCTGAAGAAAGATACATTTGGCTTGCGATGAGACCAAGCCTCCTCAGGGGTCATATTTCACACTGCCTTGTGGGGCATATGATTCTGAATATAGTTGGCACAATTGATAGCTTCGGCCCAAAAGGCGAGAGCCATGGACCTAGACTGAATCATACAATTGGCCATTTCCCTGAGAGTCCTGTTCTTTCTCTCCGCCACACCATTCTGCTGAGGAGTGTAAGGAACTGTGTGCTGATGAAGAATACCATGCGCACTGCAAAAATCCTGAAATGCCTAATTAACATACTCCCCCCATTATCGGTGCGTATCTGTCGAAGAGAAAAACCTGATTGCTTCTCCACAAAGGTTTTGAAGGTCTTGAAGTTGGTGAGGACTTCACTCTTGAGCTTTAGAAAGTAGACCCATGTCCGGCGGGAAAAATCATCAATGAATGTTAGCACATACTTGGCCCCTGAAAAAGAAGGAGTTGGGAATGACATAAGATCACTATGGACCAACTCAAGGGGTGTGGTTGCACGTGTAGCATGACCCTTAGGAAAAGAATCTTGATGTTGCTTGCCAAGAACACATCCTTGACAAACACCATCTGTGCAAGTGATCTTTGGAAGACCAACCACTAAGTTATGTGCTTTCATTGGCTGAAGATATCTATAATTCAAGTGCCCAAATCTCTCATGCCAAAGCTTGCTCATTGAATCAGCATGAGCAACAAAACATGAACCCGATGAAGACTCAAATCCATCAAATCGATACAAATGATTCTCATGATCAACTATCCCTGTAGCAACAACCTTCTCATGATCCTGCAACTGCCTAATAGTCACATTTTGTGGAGTAAACTCAACTGACTTCCCATCTCTAGAATGACAAATCTGATATACGGAAAGAAGATTCACTGAAATATCAGGAACAAGTAGAACATCC
>VDFB02060299.1:0-21752 GCA_007258455.2 Sequoia sempervirens | reverse complement strand
CTCTATCATTGTGCCAAACACTTTAAGAAAAAAAAAATCCGCCAGATTTTTGATGGCATTGAATGCCTAAAAAATTGGGAAGGCTGACAAAAATTCCAACCAAAGTTCATCAAAATGGGAGGACAACCTGCTACCATTTCCCTACTTCTAGAGGGGTACAAAACCGGATAGGTAGATGAGAATTCTGACCAAAGTTCATACAAATAGCCAATAAGATTTGAACATATTATCTCATTTATGATTTCCATGTGGCAAGGTAGACAAAGCCACACTGTCTACACCTGTTAATATATCTACTTGTGGACATAGTTGTATGTATGTCTACATTTACATATGCATATAGATAAATATACATGCATGCAATTGAAATTTCCTTGTGTACATACAACTTTCTACTACACATGTGTGTAGATATATGTATGTGTATTGCATATCTATGTGTATATGCATGCACAATTCAATATTTACAAGTATCTGTGAGTTGTTTTAAAGAGAATGTTGTTTTCATCTTGTTTACAATGTTTTCAGTGCATATAATATCTTGACAGAGTTTTGTGTAGATATATGTTTCTATGATGTATTTGTGTATGTAAGTATCTATGCCTGGGTATCCATCTAATACTTACCAAGTGTTCATGCTACTACTTTGCAATATCTAATGATAATGCTATGCTAGATATGGATGTCATATGGTTCTTGGCTATAATGTTTGTTACGTATGTCATGCAGCTCAATCCAGAAACCAACACTGAACAATTCCTTATTGAAAATACCGTAAACTGCTCAATTTGTTTGGTGAGTTTTTAGTGCAAAGTATTATTACAAACATTGCCAATATATGTAGCACATACATGAAACCTCTGTGACCTTGTTTCATTTACGGTATGTAGCCTGTGGCATGCTAATTCAAGTAGCAAGTGGTAGATGGGTTATAACTTTGGCTAGGATATTTCATCGGCCTCTCATTTTTTTTTCCTTCTAATGGTTGTCCAGAAGGTGGTAGAGGCAGTTATTGGCTGCCTTGGGAATAGGGTGGCACATTCCCCGCCACAAGGGTAGAGAAGGCCAATGAAATTAAATGTTGGTTCGTATCAACATTAATTGTTCTATGTTTTGCGTGCACTGGGAATGGTTGTAACAACACCTACCATTTAATGACTCAGGGAATAAAACAAATGACTAGAAAAATTTACATATGGAATTGTTTGGTGTCATTTTGTTGCTATACATGCTATCAGAGCTATGAGCAAGCATGCCAAGCTTCTGCCAGAGTGCAAGCTTGATCAACCTTTGTGTAGCCCCTACAAAGCTAGGTAGAGGTTATCTTGTGTTTTTTGCATGGGGCAATGGTTACAAAGCAAAAGAAAAGTGACGCCTATGATAACAAACCCCTTTCTCAACAAAACCTTATGGAAAAATGAAACAATATAATTTCCCAATAGCATCTTCTTAGAAATTAACAGTAGCAAACCCATTCAAAAATAGAGTCATATATATGTACATATACACATATATATATATGTATATATATATACATATATACATATTTACATACAAATATCCACATATATACATATACATATACTGGGAAATTTTCAATAAGGCATTGTTTGGTGTCATTTTGTTGCTATACCTCATATGAGAACCATCAGTGATGAGGGTAAGCTTTTGTGAGGGTGCAAGCTAGATTAAGCTTTGTGTAGCTTCTACAAAGGTGGGTGTAGTTATTTTGTGTTTTTTGAATGGGAATATGGTTGCAAATGCAAAAGAGAAGTGTCACCTGTGATAACATTTTTCCCATTTTTGTGCAGGAAAGTTAGTGAGAAGAGGTGTGTTTGAAGCAAGTGGGAAGAGGTGCATGTCAAAGAAACCCTTGGCAATATTGTTTGATTTGTGGTTCACAGTCTATGCCAAGCTATATTGCTTAATTTTCTATAAGGTACTGTTGATTGTTTCAAATATCTTGTCTCATTTATCGTTTGGGTTATGTTTGTATCATTTTGCATGGATTTGATACTGTGATTTTTTTTGGGTTTCATATATATGTACATATATATATGTGTGTGTGTAAATATATATGTACATATATATATGTGTGTGTGTGTATATATGTGTGTGTGTGTGTGTGTGTGTGTGTGCAACTCTCACTGCTACATGGATATCATAAATGAGTGAGGAGGGCATGCTTCTGTGAAGGTGCAAGTGCATTCATCGACTGTGGAATTTCTTTGAAGGTGGTTGGAGGAAATTTTGTGCTTTTTGCATGCATTGATGGTTGTAAAAGGTGTGGGTTGTGATAATTCCTATATATATATATATATGTGTGTGTGTGTGTGTGTGTGTGTGTGTATCTATGTATACCCTTACCAATATTCTTTAATTCATGGTTCACAATATGTGCCAAGCTATATTGCTTGATTTGTGACAAGGTATTATTGGCTATTTCAAATTTTGATTTAAGTTGTTCACAAAATACTATATAGTTTCTAAGAATAGAATATTACCTCATTTATGGTTTGTGAATTGTGTGTATGGTTTTCCATGTATTTGAAATTGTGAATATTCATGGGTTTTTTTTTATGGTATTCGTGTTCTGGCTAGGTTTGTAGGCCTGGAGAAAGAACATAGCCTAAAGGGAGCCAAGGAGAAGAGGTGTGTTTGAACCAAGCAAGAAGAGTTGCATACCAGTAATACCATTTTCCACATTGTTTCATTTGTGGTCCACAATTTTTGGAAGCCTATATTGTTTTATCTACAATAAGGCACTGTTAATTGATTCAAACTTTGCTAAGCTATAGAAACAAGTATATTTGTTGGATGGGGTTGTCATTCTTAAATTTCGGCAAGGTGTTGTTGAGAAGGCTATATTGTATCAAGTTTTTGATTGGGTTTTGTTGAGGAATGAGTATATTTCAACTTTGGTGTGTTTTAGTGAGTCTTTGTGGGTTTCTATTTATGGATTCCATTTTGTGGCTATGTTTCAAATCAAATAATTTTTTTGATGTTATGCAGTGTTTTTGGTTGCTCTTCTATATCTTGGGATATATTGTCTCATCGTCAAAAAAGGTGTTGTTAAGAAGTCTTCCAATTCTCGTTAAGGCACTGTATTTGTTGGCTTATGTTCTATGGTTATGGTTGCAATGGAATAAAATAGTTAATCCTATAGACTTTGTGTTAGATTCCATTGGGCGTTGTTGATTATTGTCCTCTTGCTTTAGCTATATGGTTTCATTTTTGAGAAGTTGTTGAAAAGGTTGTTTTGTTTTAATATACAATGAGGTTCCATTGAGACAATAGTATACTTTTGTATGGGTTTGTTACCATCAATTTTATGTGGATTTTGCTTTAAGCTTCATGTTTTTGTGGCTGTGGATTTCCATTAGTTTGTAATAGTGTATTTTTTGTGTTTTGGAGGTTTTTTCTAGTGGGCCAATGTTCAATCCAAGGGCGTCTAATTCATCATTTCCTTTGTGTGGTTATGCTTGCAATAGAGTGAAATAGTTTATGTTATACAATTTATGTTTGATCCAATTGGCAACTGGGCATAGGTTTCCTACTATGATATTTTGTTTGACGCCACCATTAATTAGAATGGTCGACAATATATTTTCCCTATGTGTAGATACATATATAATGTCATTATGGGTGTAGAAAATATTCATACACACTGATACCTATGTTTATTGGTATTGCTACATTTTCCAAATGGAAAGCTGTATTTGTGAGCACCAATAAAATCTACACAAAGCTTAAACTCCATAACATGGGCTAGTTCATGCAAACCTACAAATGCTCCTATGAGATAATGCACCATACTTCACAAACAAAATGAAAAAATAAACTAACTGAAAGTATCAAAGAAGGACAAATGTATACCTATCCCATAGTGGATTGCTATCACTTTGTTGTGAAAAGTGACCCTTTCCAAACCCTTGACAAGCTCAATGATAAAATTCCTTGAAGATGTGGTAGAAAAAATTAGCTCTCAATGTTAATAGAGTAACTTTGCATGAATTGTGGATGCTAAAATGAGGAATGAGACCTCCTATTTATAGAATGATAGGATAGAGAAATATGCAAAATGGGTGAATGTGGGATAAAGATTCAACCAATTGGAAGGAGCCACTTGTCCAAGTGTGAGTGGATGGAGGATGTGCAAGTTTTGGTCATTGTGCCAATAAATGACATTAGGTGGCCTTTTCAAATTTCAAATTTGGCTTGTTGGAGGGAGAAAAAGGGGCTTAAATGCCAAGTTTGACTTGTGAGAGACATGTAAGAGCTCTTAAATGCCTTGTTGGATGTACATGTCAATTTGGGGGGAGATTTCAAA
Organism: Sequoia sempervirens; assembly: GCA_007258455.2. Taxonomy (NCBI): domain Eukaryota; kingdom Viridiplantae; phylum Streptophyta; class Pinopsida; order Cupressales; family Cupressaceae; genus Sequoia; species Sequoia sempervirens. The sequence continues at coordinate 17,422 of VDFB02060299.1, read as the reverse complement.
CTTGAGGGAATATTCTCCAAAGATGTCTTGGTGAGGGAAAATGAGGATTTAATAAATTAATTAAAATCCTTTATTTGTGCAAGTGGGAAAATCTAGAGAATGTGACATGCATTTAGATTAGATTTAATCCTGATTTAGTTAATTTAAAAGAGGATTAGGTGATTTGACTCATTTGACTTAGATTTAAGGATTAAACTAAATCAAAAGGAGATGGAAGATGATTTTAGATAAAGATTTGATTTATTTAATCAAAAAGGGTGATGTTAGGATCAAATTAAATAAATTTGATTTATTTAATTTAAATGGATGATTTTAGAGATTAATAAAATAGACTTGATTTATTTGATGAATGGATGAATATGAATTAGTTAAATGCATGATGCTAATTTTGCATGTCTACATTTTTCCCCTCTTTGAGGCAATGTACCTTACAAGTTGTTTGAAAGAATAAACTTACTATGGATCAAAAATTCAAAAAATTCTGATTTTTAGATGCCCCGATGGAAAGGAAGTACAAGAGTACATTGCCCCTCAAGAGATCGAAAGCAGAAAAGATTCAATTTGAGGGCTCCATCTCACAATAAAGAGGTTCAAATGGATGCTATGATGATGATGCAAATGAGATGGTTTTAAGATGCTTATAATAACTAATCTATATTATCCTAAACAACTTAAATGATAATGCAAATGCATGAGATGGATGATGCCATAATGCCTATATGATTATGCAATGGATGTTTTATGTAAATGTATGGTTTTTATGAGATGCTTAGAATAACATATATCTATATTTTCATATGATAATGAACATGTAATGTGAGATGATGTGTAGAATGATACGATGGTTTTCTTAGGATGCATGATGGATGCACTAGTGATGATGATTACCTATTCGGGTATGATGTTAGTGCAGAAAGTTAGAAGAAATTAGATGTACAAAAGAGGATCCAACAAGCCAAATTTATGAGATTATGATGAGAAATGGATGATTTTCTTTATCAAGAATTGGGATTTTAAAAGGGCCACTTACCTTATGTTTGATAACACACATAAGCACGATGCATCAAGGTATAAAGAACCAAGATGGCATTGCACTTAGTGTGATGGAATTTGAATCGACAAATAGATAGGAGTATTCTTGTTCACACTTGACATACATAAAAATTGCTAGGATGCACTTTAGAATTTTCAAACATCTCGAACCAAAACACAGAAAGGTATAACCTATCAATGCAATAGTCAACAAGCTGCCCAAAACACACTCCATGCAAATCTAACAAAGCAAGTATTCACCAAGTTATATTACAAGAATGCCCAATAAGCATAGCAGACAAAAGATAATGATCGTTACCCCATTCCTATCTCTCTAAATCCATTTGTTAGGACATCATTGGGAGGTTATTGGAATGAGCACAAAGAGATAAGTCAAAAGACAAAGATAAAGTAAACAAACAAGCTAATGTTCTTCAATACTGCTTGTAAACACCATAATCTACAAAGTGTTTAAACCTCATCACATATTAGCATAATGTTAGTCTAAAACAAGCAAAAAAGTAGTGTTCCTATGAAATACTCAATCATATTAAAATATACGCATAAGATGAAATAACTAAATAAAGCATATAAGAACATGATTAAACCCCTATCTCATAGTGGATTGGTGCTTCTTTCATGTGGAAAGAAGCCCTTTCCCAACCCTTCATAATATCTTAGATGAAAATATTCAAATGCTTAAGATGGTGGATAAGATGATCAAGATGAAATGCTAACTTGGATGAGTTGTGGAGGAGTAATACAATAGAGGAGGCCTCTATTTATAACCAAGAAGGATGGAAGAATGTCAAACATGGAGGATGTGGGACTAAAGATCCTCCAATGAAAAGATGCCACTTGTCAACATGTGAGAGGTTGAGGAATAAGCACATTTTGGTCAATGTGCCAAAGAGGTGGAGATTTGAAATTTGAATTTGATGACAAGATGAGTTAAATGCTGAGTTTGAACTTTGCAAGAGACATGTAAGAGCTCTTAAATGCTTTGTTGGATGGAACAAGTCAACTTGTTTTCAAATTCAAACTTGAGGAATATTCTCCAAAGATGCCTTGTTGAGGGAAAATGAGGATTTTATAAATGAATTAGAATGCCTTATTTGTGCAAGTGGGAAAAGCTAGAGGATGTGATGGGTGATTAGATTAGATTAATCCTGATTTAGCTAATTAAAAAAGAGGATTAGGTGATTTGATCCATTTGACTTCAATTTTAAGGATTAAATTAAATTAAAAAGGAGATGAAAGATGTTTTCAGATTTAGTTAAATAAAGGTTTGATTTATTTAATCAAAGAGGGATATTGATAGGCTTAAATTAAATAATGTTACTTTATTCAATTTAAATGAATGACCTTAGGAGATTGAATTTAATGAACTTGATTTGATACCTAATGAATGGATGAATGTGAATGATGCTAATTTCGTATGTCTATATTATTCCCCTCTTTGAAGTAATGTACTTGTTGTGTTGGTTCAAAGAATAAACTTGTCGCGATCAAAATTCAAAAAATTTCTAATTTTTTCAGATGCCCTAGTGGAAAGTACACTAGTACATTTTCCCCCTCGAGAGATCGAGCGAAAAGATTTGATTTGAGGGTCGATCTCACGATAAATAGGTTCAAGATGGACATATGGATGGTTATGATGATGCAAATGAGATGGTTTTAAGATGCCTAGAATAACCAATCTATATTATCCTAAACAACTTAAATGATAATGCAATCCATGTGAGATGGATGAGATGGATGATATGATATGCTATGATTATGAGATTTTATGTATAATGATTTGTAGATGATGCATTGGCTTTGATGATTAACCGATCATGACGTGATGTTAGTGGAAAAGAAAAAGAAATGAGATGATGACAAGAGGATCCAACAAGTCCATGATCTAACGAGACTTTATTAGAGATGATAATGATGATGATGATTTTCTTATCAAGGATTGGGATTTTAAAAGGGCTACTTACCTTATGTTTGATTACACATGTAGATACGATGCATCAAGGTATAAAGAACCAGGATGGCGTTGTACCTAGTGCAATGGAATTTGACTTCGATAAATAGATAGGAGTATTCCTTTTACACCTAACATATGGAAACCTTGCTAGGATGCATCTGAAGTTTCAAACATCCTCGGACCAAAACACGAAAAGGTATAACCTATCAATGCAATAGTCAACAAGTTGCCCAAAACACCTTCCATACACACCTAATAGAGCAAGTATTCACCAAGTTATTTTACAAGAACGTCCAACAAGCATAGACAAAAGATAATGATCGTTGCCCATTCCTATCTCTCTAAATCCTTCATTTGGATATCATCGAGAGGTCCTTGGAATGAGGCAATAAGATAAATCAAAAGAAAAGATCAAGTACGCAAACAAGCCAATGTTCGTCATACCTCAGACCAAAGGGATGTGTTTTGATAGGATAAAATCCAAGTGATATCCAAAATGATGCCCATTATCAGAGCGATATATCCTAGGACATGCATTGTATAGGATGATGATGGTTGATAAGTTGATTGATAGGTATTGATATAAGGTTGACTGACATGTTTGAAAATGATCAAGAGTTTGATTTTGTGTTTAAAAATTTGTTGTTTCAATTTTGATTTTATGTTTGAAGTTTTCTTTTTCCAATTGTTGTGGTTGTTTCTATTCATGTTGCCAAAGGATGAAGGTCACGACCAGTTTATTATGGATGATTGATTATTTTGAGTGAAGGCGAGATGAGATGGATGAATTTTTTTAAAATATTTGGATGTTTTTGAAGTTTTGAAATCTTTTGAGGTTGTTTTTGGTATTTTTCAAGATGTTTTGATTTTTTCTTTTTCAAATGTTTTTGGATTTTGTGTTTTTGAATTTTTGGATTTTGATGTTTTTGAATTTTTGGATTTTGATGTTTTGTTTTTTGAATGTTTTTGGATTTTGATGTCTCAGGGGCTGATCAAAGATTAGCCTTTCAAATGTTCAAGGATCAGAGACGATGTAGTTTAGATACCATGTTTTTGATGTTTTTTTTTTACTTTTTGAGTGTTTTTGGATTTTTGATCTATTTTGAATGTTGTTGGATTTTTTTATTTTCTGATGTTTTTGAATTTTTGCATGATTTTGATGATTTGGATATGGATATGTGTGATGATATCATTGTTCTATTTAGGATTTTTTTGAAAACCAAGCTAGGGTTTATTGATCTGATTGATGAATTGATGATGATAACATTGTTGAGGATAACAATGTAAGGATAGTGTTAAGCAACACAAGGATTAGGATGGATATCCCAAGATGATAAGGGATTAGTGATTGGATTGATCAAGATTAATAATGATAATATTTTTGGGGATGCACAACAATGCAAGGATAGTGTTAAGAAACACAAGGATTGGGAAGGATGTCCTGAAATGAAGATGGATTGATTGGATTTGATCAATCAGAATTTTGAAGCTTGGTTTGAACCAAGAGATGTTTTGGATGATTTGATGAGATGTTGAAGCACACATTAGATGTGACTATTAGTGATTATTTGGATTGATGTTCAATGTTCGATGAAGATTGATAAAGAACATGTTCTCGCCAAAATATGTCATGGGTTAGTGATTTTGATTTTGGCTCACAACTGCTTGACCAATTTGATTTCACATTTTGCCAATGTTTGGATCACCACATAATTTGGAGGATATATTTCAAGATTTATTCCCGAAGCAAGATGTAAACATATGCCCCCAGTGTCTAGCAATGTATGAAATGCCATGGATGGATGCTTGGATAAATGTATGGATGGATGGATATGGATTATCTTGCAATAAGATAAGGTGTTTGAATAGAGGATGCTCATTTGGATAATGCTTCATGGCTAAGATAGTGTTGCATAGGATAGGATCAATGAAAATGACTCATGTCAAGATGTTTATCATAAGCAAGCATAAAGTGTGTACCAAAATTTTTCAAGATCAAGATAACTCAAACTATGGATGCAGATGGATGAGAATGGACTGGATAATGGTTCATGGATGAATGCCTTTATTATGGATAAGATGGATGGAATGTTGGGTTTATTATTGATTGGATGAGATGCTTTCACCTAAATTGGTGCACGTAGATGCTCGATTATACACATGATTCTTGTTTACCAATTTTTCATCATAGTACCTTCCCAAAGTGTCGTCCATGCGGTTTTCACTAGAGGACAATTTTTTTCTTTACTATTTTCAATCCTTTTTCTAAATTTTTTTTGGATTTTCTTATTTTTTGATTTTTTTTGAAATATTTTAAGCTCATGTTGAATCACTTTGTGGTGCCACTGTAGATTCTTTTGTCATGATGTGCCATTGATAGCCTACTTAAAGAAGTTGTTTTGCTAAGATACATGCACTTGAATGCAACTTTTGGGATTCTTGATCTGCTTTATTGATATTGGGGTAAATTCTGTCTCTATGCGCACATCGTGACAGAGTGCCTTTAGAATCCTTACGATGAAGGGTCGTTGCCAATACATGGTAAATTTGAGAATTGGATATCATGCATGGAGGCGTGGATGGAGTGTGTTTATGGATAAAAGATGGATTGGTTGACAGCTTGGAATCTTTGACTCTCCAAAATTTGGAAGATGAGAAATGATGGGTGGATACGAAAGTGTGTGTGGAATTAGGATCAACTATTTGATACACTTTGTACGTCGCTTGAAAATCCTTATTTTTCTTTTTTGGATATCTTTGATGGACACTTTTCCCTTTTCTATTTTTCCCCATAGTTTCTTTGACTGATGGAGTTTGATAGGGATAATCTTTCTTTGTATTCTTTGGTATCCACTTGTATTTGATTTGTTTGATATGCTTCTTAGTTTATTTTTCTTTGATAATGTTCTTTGTGCTTTGATTAAAATCTTTCTTCTGATGTTGGTCCCAATTCATGGATGGGGTGATGGGTGGATGAAGATTCATGACGTGGCTAGTTGTAGTATTGGCATCGGTTTCATCATAAGGATTCTTCATGCTCCCTATGTTGACATTTTCACTAGATAAAGTTTCCCTCAGTATGGTGGTAGTGCACCTTCATTCCTTGATTCTACTTGTTTTGAGATGTCTTATTTAGTAAACATGCTCTAACAAATGACCTCTATAGATGATGTTGTTTCAATTTACTACTCTGCTAACTCTAGATTATACTATTCTATTTGATTTGCTTCCTTGGGTGGATAATGTTGGATATCTTTATTCATGATGTCCTCAGTCTAAGTTTGGGATATATCTAATCCTGATGTTGATAATTTAGTTTGATTGTAGGAATCAATAACCTACTCTTTTTGTGTAATAATGTCAGGAGTAAAGGAATCTTGTTCTAAATGAAGATCATCTATGTGTCCATCCAAAGAAAGCATCTCATGGGTAGATGGTGGAATATGTTCTATGTGATCATCTTGTATAGATAGGAGAGTTTCCATTAGATTATTGTAGTATCTTGGAGATGAAAATTCTTGATCTTGAATAATTTTGTCATTCCTTTTGACATGCTTTGGATCAAGTTCTTGACATGGGCCAATTTCAAAGTATGGATTACTTACAAAGGGTTCTTGGATATCTTCATTAGGCCTAGGAAGTGTCTTGGTATCCTCTTGATCTTTGAGTGGACTTGGATCAAGTGCCAAGTTGAGGATTCCTTTAGTATTTGTAACCATGAGGTCAAAGGGGGTTGACATGTCTTGGAAAGGACCATTGCTGGACTTTGGTGAAAGATGTTGGTCATGCTTTGGAATAAATTATTGAGATATGTCCTCTAACTCATTAGGTGATGTAGAGACATTTTCTACATGATCATTGGTCGATGGATCATGCATTATGTCAATAGAATCAAATAATTCTTACACTCCTTGAAATAGATCACTAAAAAGTGGCTCTTGATGTATGGTGAGTTGATCATCGGATGGGTAGAAACATCTTCAATATGCTCCTTAATTGAGATATCTTGAACATTGTTTTCAACAATTGTGGCAAAGAGATTGTGAATGTCTTCAACCATAGGGTCAAGTGACGTTGACATTTCTTGAATTGGATCATTGTTGGGAATTGTTGGTGGATCTTGATCATGATTGAAAAGTGACTCTTGATATATGTTGATTTGATCATTGGATGAAGTAGACATAGCTTCAAGGTGCTTAGTGATGGATTGATCTCAATCCTTGTTCTCAATAGTTGTGGTGGAGAGATTGTCAATGCTATCATTGTCCCCAATAGTGATTATCTTTTGATCAATCAAGTTTTGGATGAGTTTTTTGAGTTGAATACAACTTGATGTTGTGTGTCCCTTTGTTTTGTGAAAATCACAATGGTGCTCCTTGTTATACCCTGGTGGTTTAATTAGGGGTTCTTGATAGTTCCCATAGAAGAGGAGCTTGATGAGATTTTCTTGTTTCAATTGTTGCAAGACTAATTTGATTGGTCTCCCTAGTGGTGTGTATTTCCGCTTATTACCTTGTGATACTTGTACTTTAAATTGACCTTGTGGTGATTGATTTTTGAGATGTGGTGATTGATCTTAGAGATGTGGTGATTGATCTTTGAGACATGGTGATTGGGTTTGTTGTTGATGTTGTTGATATTGATATTTGACTTCTTGACATTGTAGATATTGTTCTTGATGTGGTTGTGGACACAACTCAATGCTTTGATTATATGGTTTAACCAATGGAAGAGTGTATTGATTTTGGAGTGAATATATCTCTTGGATAAATAATTCAATTAGTTTGGCATGTGAAGCAAGTTGCTCTAGCAAAATTTGATCTTCATTTTGAATTTGACTCCCTTGATTTGGCTTTTGTTCAAGTAGATTTGGAATGTGCACTTATGGTGTTTGAATGGGATCATGGACAAACTGATTTTGGATAATGTTTTGATTTGGGATGATGTTCAAATTTGGCGTGATAGGCTGAAATTGAACATTGTTGGTGTTGGGGATCATATTGCCTTGATTTAGGTAACTTTGATTTTGCATGAGGTTACCTTGACTTGGAGTTGGACTTTGAATGAAATTCGTATGATTTGCAAACATATCCATCCCAAAGTTTACTAAGTTTGGATTCAAAATGTTCATGTTTGGTGCAGTTGTACTTGGTACATTCACATCTGGCATGTAGGAATTTGGTGGGATAATGTTGATTTGTGGAAGACTCATGCATTGAGTGTTTGGTTGAAAGATTTGTAGGTTTGGACTTGGATTTAAATCTACCATTGGGAAAGTTGTTCCAAAATTTTGACTGGTCATACTCACATTTTTTGTACCATTGAGGTTTGTAGGAGATAATGATCCCATGTATAGATTGTATAAATGTGAGTATTGATAATCAATCGGCACTGTAAGGCTTTGATAGTCTGGTTGTTTTGGATTGCTCATGATGTATGGATCAAGTTTATATTCCATTTTTTTCTTGTGTTGAGGTCTAGTTTGGACCGTAAAATAAGGATCAGTTTTCAAGAATGTGGGAGGTAGACCTCTAATTCTTTGGGTTGATCCAAACTCTAGGTACAAAAAAGAAAGTCTAAGATTTTAAGGATCAAAATGATGGTGATGAGATATGAAAAATAGATGATTGGTGAATGATTGGTACTCTTAGGAAAACTTGAAGAGGATACTAAACTTTAGGACTTGGATTGATGTTTGATCTGATTTGGGATTGGTTTGATTTGATTTGGATAGTGAACTCATAAAATCTAAAAGGTTGGATGTTTTCCTAGAGTAAATTTGTCCACAAGATGCTAATTTGACTAAGTGTGAGAAGAAGGATTCATCTAAACACACCTAACCAAACAAGATGATTTTTTTGATTGGATGATTTTGGATTTATGAACTCCTAACCCCAATATGTTGGATGTTATCAAGGGATAAACATGTTGACAAGGATCAATAATTTGACTAAATATATGGAGAAGGATTCATCTACACTCATCTAATCAAACGAAATGATTTTGATTTGGTTCAAATGATTTTCCCAAAGTTTAGAATGAGGGATTTTTTTATTTTTTATTTATTTCCAAGAATTGTTTATGAGGTGATTTTGATTTGATGTTTGGGGGATGGGTGAAATTTATTATTTTGATCCTAAGAGAATTAGAGATACTTTGTTTACTAGACCAAGATATTGAAGAACATGCTTTTCTCTAAGACTAGTTCAAACCAAAAGACCAATGTTTTCTCGAAAGACGATAAAAAGATAAACAAGCACATGTGTGGTGTTCAATTTGAGTTAATCTTGGTTAATGAGTTGCTTTTACTACAAACACACTTCTTGCTTAGTTTTCAAATTGAATGTCTATGTCTCAATTCCATTTTCATTCCACAAGGTCCATTATGTGAAAATCAAGGTTTCAAGAGCATAGTTTCCTAATGTTGACTTTAGTAGGAGCAAATTGAGATAAAATCCAAATGCCTAGAAACCTCTAAGGATATGAATCCCAAGGGAAAGCAAGGGCATGAAAATTCATTCAAGGATATTTGCTTCTCCTAAAGGGTTTCAAATTTGAATGATTTGTTTAATGTTTGTCTCAATGTTTTGGATCCAAGCACTATGTTTTCAAACTGACTCACAAGCAATATAACATCCTAGCTCAATTGGTACATTTTTCTTGGTGGGCTTGGCTCATGCCCTTCATAGTAGAAGAGATGATTTTACATGAAACCAAGGAAAAAATATAAAGGCATGTTAAGAATGAAGTCTTAACCTCTATATTTTAACCAAAATTGGACATGACAAGTAACTTCTTGGAATCTAAGTTCCAATGCACCACTTTGATAAAATCATTGGATGGACTGGTTGGTTACTATAAACAAGGTTATTAATGACAAAAAATCATGAACACCGGAACCAACACTCACCCGCTTGGCCATTGAAGGATCTTCAACTATTCCCGTTCCACTTGAGGCATGGGATTAGGTGCGATCTATTGTTGGCACGGATTGGTGCTAATTTCTCACGATTTCACACCCTTTGATATAGCCCTCTCTTAAAGGTGACTCAAAGCAATAAAATGTATTTTGATTGTTTCTCTTGCACCCAAGATTGTACGAAGCGCAAGGGGAGAGGATACACACTTCAAAATGCACCAAAGACAAGATCACACAATTCAAGCACTTGTTCATTTTATAGCCCAAATAAAAATGAATTCATTTTAAAGCACCAAACTTGAGTGTGAGGTTGATTGTTGAATTTTTAGACCAAATCAGAAAGCTAGTAAGTGTCTAAGTTCAATTTTAACCAACTTTGTAACAAAATGAAAGACTTTTGGAGTATTCTTTTTAGAGACCAAAAAGAAGTGAGTTGGTGCAAAACAGAGAACAATAGCAGAAAATGGAAGCTCTAAGCATTTAAAAATGCTTTGTCAATTTCAAGTTTGATGCTTAATTTCCTTCAACTCCAATCTTCTTCAAAGATTGATTCTAATGCCTCCATGTCGCAAGTTCCTTGTGGAATTGAAATCCCTCCTCCTCACTTTTCCTCTTTTTCCCCTATCAAGAAAGAAGATCATGCAAGAATCAAGTTATTTTCTTAAAATCGTTTTAAGCATTAACTTTAAGAATAACCCTTATTTCCAAAGATTTTAAAGAAAATATTAACCATAAATGAATAGTTTATTAGCAAAGCTCAAAATCCTCTCCTACTAACAATTTAGTCTCAACAATCTAGGATTCCATCTTTCAACAATGATTAGATACTTTAGGCAAAAGATTTATAAATCTGTCAACGAAGACTAATGGATTTAGTGACACAAACTCTATTCATATTAAAAGCTCCTCTATAAATGAAAAATACTTTCTTTATCACTCTGTGCAGCCAATCAATTACTAACAACAGTAATATTAGATGTAGAGACATGCATTTAATGACAATTTTAATTCATAATGCATTCAATAGATGGATAAATGAATAAAGCTTATTTCAAGAAAGATTTATTGTCTATCAAAAGCATGAACCAATATTTGCAGCAAATAAGGATTTTATTGTCAGCAAACAAAGATATAATAATGCATTAATTAACAAATCCATAGCATTAAATGCTTCAAATTTACACAGACAAAATATTTAGCCCCAGATTTTTAAAACCAATGAATGTCATAGAGAATTTATTGCTGTTTTTTGAACAAATGCATTTTTCCTATAAAAGAAAATGCCAGTACTCTAAGATGAGCCAACACGCAAGCCCAAAAATTAGTTAAATAAATAGTGTGTTAAACCAAATACAGCAGGAGAAAAAGAAGTTTTAAAAGTATTCATAAATCCTGCTAAAAGTTCACTCCTATAGAGCATATCACGCAGCCTTGTATGGTAATCTTAGAAACCTGCACAAAAAATAAATTATTACAAGATATTAATCGTCTAAAGTAAATGGAAATGGCACACGGGCAATAACAAGTTATCTGTGTGCTCAAATACTTGTTGACTCATTCAGGAAGTTGTTCATGTAGGAAAATAAAACAATGTATACTGATAAAAACTGATACGCAGTCACTAGGGTTCTGAAGGAAGGCGCCTTTTTGTGGACACAAGGCAAGTTCTTATGGCTTGAAGGCAAGTCACAATAGCTCTTAGAGGTACTTTCTCTATGAAAATAGAGACATGAAATAAAAGGACTCATTTGATTAAAATCCTCAAAGGCATTAAATAGCTCAGAGGTACATTCCATTGATGCCTATATTTCTGAGATATCTGGGTGCGGATTCTATGGCTTAAATTGAGCTTGAAAATGCATTTGATTTTAAATGAATGCATGCTTAGAGTTGAGATTTGAAATTCTATAGTACACTCTTTAATTCCTCAACGGTCGTTCATCTATTATTTGAAAAGACATCTTTGAGAGAAAACATTTTGCACCATTTCTTTTCAAATGCCTTTGGTGATAAGTGCTAAATGATTTGACACATTTTTTTTTAATGCAGCAAAGACACCTCAACAAGAAAATAGGTAGTGTAGCACTATTGGGTATGATGCCTCAAAAGCACAAATCTGTCTCAAGAATGATTTTTGCTGTCAACAATGATTTCATTGTCCCAAGAAAGATTTTTTTTATTGTCCAAATATTTTACTATTAGCATAAACCGATATCTAAAGAATGAGTCGATATTTAATGGACAAAGCACAACAAACAAATACTTTACAATCAAGAGTACAGTGCAATAGAATTTTAATGATGCAAATAGATATTATGGTTACCTGCTTTGGAGCTTTGTTTCGAAAAAAAATTACTCAAATGATTTGATAATATCACCTTATGTGTCCAATCTGAACATAAATGACAAGCGGTGACGTCTATAAAGCAATGCACATTTGACTAAGCTCGGTCAAATGATGAGTGGCAACATTTACCCAGAAATGCACATTTGATCATAATTTTTATTTTATTTCTCTATCACTGCTTCTTGTCGTATCTTCACAAACCCTCCTTTCTTTTCAATATTCAAGTGTTAAATCTTCATCAGAAAGCAAACCTTTGATGCTGACATTTGATACTCGTCAAGCAAAAAAAAAAAATGCCAACTTGCAACAACCCCCTGTTCAAGAATGGACGAGTAAGGAGGGGGGGTCGCATGGGTAGAAAGAGGATAGTCTTGATGAAGAGAAGAAAAGTACGGGGTAGAATAAAATGTAGATTCCTTTATTTTCTACTACATAGCTCTCCAGCATTGGCGCCCCTTATTCTACTTGTGCGCAACTCTTACTTGGTACCCAGACTCCTAAATATCACACGTAGCTGTTTGATTTTTCAACACAGCCTTCTATAGTAACTATCCCACCAGTAAATGCTTGTATGTCCTTGGCGGAGGAAGCGTGGATGGTCTACAATACACCTCAGCTTCCAAAATTAGTCAATGGAAACAACACTTACTATAAAAAATACTCCAAAAGCCGTCAAATTACTTCTCTAATTTAGCTGACTACCGTTCATTAATATGGCCAACATCAAGCTTGAAAAGGGGAAAATTCTTTTCTAATGCATACACAATGACATCACATTCTCCTACATTCATTGTAACTTACTCTATTTACGCAATGATTGACCAAATCTCTTACCATCCAAAACTTAATGTGGTTTGCATTTTTGCTTAGCTTAGGATGAGGTCATTATGAAATTCAAGTGGGTATCACGATTTTTGGTTTTTAGCTTAGATAATGTAGACAAGGAATATTACCATTCATGAGATGAACTGTTTAGAAAAGGCTATAGCTAACATGATATTTCACAACTTAATGACTTTTGACATGAAATTTTTGCACTACGGAGGATGAATTGGAGACTGCAGACTATAGAATTGGGATAGGGACCAACAAAGATACAATGTTACATTAATGTCATCACAATCACTAACCCAACGTAAACAAAATAGTGAACTTTACTGACACCATTTAGTGACATTAAGCGTGTATGCTTATTGTTTCATTCATCACATGAAAGTCTTATTTTTTATTTTATTTTGGATAAAAGAGAAACATATTCATATGAAAAAATGCAACATTTCGAAAATACTATGAAGGAGAAGGCATTGTATTCTTACTAGGAAGATTCCTTAATGGCATATAGACAATATTAAAAACAACTTGAACTAGAAAAATAGAAACTAAAGATAACTTATTCAATCGTAAAAAAAAAAAAAGGTACGCTTGTCACTGTCACCCTCTCCAATGGAAATCATTCACAAAATCAATGCTTACAAGAGTTTCTTAGAGGTTCAAGTAATTTATGTGGAAAACCTAGCAAAAAATCTATTATGCGTGCTAAGTAATGGGAGGTATCTTTTCAAAGACCAGCATATACAATTGGAAAGCTTCCCATATGATTCTATCAAAGTCAAGAATATGAAACAATTAAATGAAGAGTCTTTTAAAAAATGAAACCATTAAATGTAGACATTCAACAACACTACCAATTGTATTGTAGCAGCTAACAAAGATGATCACTTTTTACCCTCCTTCTAGCGCCATTTTGTAAACACCATAAATCTGCAAACTGTTTAAACCAAATCACACATTAGCATAATGTTAATCTAAAAAAAGCAAACAAAGTAGTGTTCCAATGAAATACTCAATCATATTAAAATATGCACATAAGATGAAAAGATTCAAAATAACTAAATAAAGCAGATAAAAACATGATTAAACCCTTATCTCATAGTGGATTGGTGCTTCTTTGATGTGGAAAGAAGCCCTTTTCCAACCCTTGATAAGCTCCTAGATGACAAGATTCAAATGCTTGAGATGGTGGATAAGATGATCAAGATGAAATGCTAACTTGGATGAGTTGTGGAGTAATACAATAGAGGAGGCCTCTATTTATAACCAAGAAGGATGGAAGAATGCCAAACATGGAGGATGTGGGACTAAAGATCCACCAATGAAAAGATGTCACTTGTCAACTTGTGAGAGGTTAAGAGGAATGAGCACATTTTGGTCAATGTGCCAAAGAGGGGGAGATTTGAAATTTGAATTTGATGACAAGATGAGTTAAATGCTGAGTTTGACCTTTGCAAGAGACATGTAAGAGAGCTCTTAAATGCTTTGTTGGATGGGACAAGTCAACTTGTTTTCAAATTCAAACTTGAGGAATATTCTCCAAAGATGCCTTGTTGAGCGAAAATGAGAATTTTATAAATGAATTAAAATGCCTTATTTGTGCAAGTGAGAAAAGCTAGAAGATGTGATGGGTGATTAGATTAGATTAATCCTAATTTAGCTAATTAAAAAAGAGGATTAGGTGATTTGACCCATTTGACTTCAATTTTAAGGATTAAATTAAATAAAAAAGGAGATGAAAGATGTTTTTAGATTTAATTAAATAAAGGTTTGATTTATTTAATCAAAGAGGGATAATGATAGGCTTAAATTAAATAATGTTAATTTATTCAATTTAAATGAATGACCTTAGGAGATTGAATTTAATGAACTTGATTTAATACCTGATGAATGGATGAATGTGAATGATGCTAATTTTGTATGTCTACACCACTAACCAAAAGGGAATGTGTTTTTAAGGATAAGAACCTGAAACTATTGCCAAAAGATAATGCCCATTGTAGGAAGGATACATTCTAGGACATGTTAGTGGATGGCGGCATGTCATTTCATTTATCAAAGTGTTCTTTCTGATAAATAATGCCCATTGTAAGAAGGATACATCCTAGGACATGATGTTATCAGATGATTTATTGAGACTGATTGGATGATAGGCTATTGACACAAAGAGTTGACCAACTTGTTTATGTACTACCTAGACTTGAGATTTTGACATTTTGAGTTTTCACTTTTGACACTAGACTCGTTTTTATTATTTTACCAAAGGTTGGGGATGATGATTGTTTATTATGAGTGATGTTTATTAGGGTGAAAGTGAAATGAGACAGATGGATTTATTCAATTTTTTTGGATGTTTTTTTATGTTATAAAATATTTTGAGGCTGTTTTTGGTATTTTCAAGATTTTACAAATGTTTTGATTTTTGATTTTCCAATGTTTTGGGGATTTTTTGAGATTTTATGAATGTTTTTGGATTTTGTGTCTCATGGGGTGATCAAAGATTAGCCTTTCATACGTTCAAGTCTTAGAGACGATGTAGTTTAGATATCATGTTTTTGATGTTTTCTAACTTTTGAATGTTTTTTTGATTTTTTTTATTTTTTGATGTTTTTGGATTTTTCACATGATTTGATGATTTGGATATGGATGTGTGTGACGATATTAGTGGTTTACGTTTGGAATTTTGCTAAAAACCAAGATAAGGTTGATTGATCAAATTGATGGATTGATGATGATGATAACATTGTTGAGGATACACAACAATGCAAGGATTTGATAGATTAGGATTGATGGCGATAACATTGTTTAGGATGCACAACAATACGAGGATTAATTGATTACAATTGATGATGATAACATTGTCGATGATGCAAAATAATGCAAGGATAGTGTTAACCAACACAAGGATTGGGAAAGATATCCCAAGATGATGATGGGTTGATTAGATTTGATTGATCAAGATTTTGAAGCTTGATTTGGAACAAAATTGTTTTGAATGATTTGATGTAATGCCAAAGTGAAAATTAGATTCAACCGATATTGATTGTTTGGATTGATGTTCGATGAAAGATGAAGCTTGATAAGGAATGTATTCTCATCAAAATGTGCCATGGGCTAGTGATTTGGATTTTGGCTCACAAATGCTTTGACCAATTTTGATTTTGTGTTTGCCAATGTTTGGATCACCATATAAGTTGGAGGATATCTAGATCAAGATTTCTTCTTAAAGTGAGATGTATATATCTGCCCCTAGTGTCTAGAAATGTATGGAATGCCATGGGTGGATGCTTGGATAGGATGAATGGATGGATGGATATGGTAAGCATACAAAGGATTCCAAGGATTATTTTGTGATAAAATAAGGCATTTGGATAGAGGATGGTTATTTGGATAATTCTTCATGGCTCAGATAACATTGGGTAGGATAGGATCAATGAAAATGACCCGTGTCAAGATATTTACCATAAGCAAGTGTAAAGTGTGCACCAAAGTTTCATTCTTTATGAAATAATCCATTATGCTTTACAAAAAAACCGACAAAACAAACTAATTGAAATCTTAAAAAGCATAATGAATAACTTATTCCATAGTGGATTGGTGTCACTTTGTTGTGAAAAGTGACCCTTTCCCAGCCCTTGACAAGATCAATGATAAAATACCTTGAAGATGTGGTGGACAAAATTAGCTCTCAATGTGAAGAGAGTAACTTTGCATGAATTGTGGATGCTAAAATGAGGAATGAGACCTCCTATTTATAGAATGATAGGATGGAGAAATATGAAAAATGGGTGAATGTGGGATAAAGATTCAACCAATAGGAAGGAGCCACTTGTACAAACATGAGTGGATGGAGGATGTGGAAGTTTTGGTCAATGTGCCAATAAATGATAGTTGGTGGCCTTTTCAAATTTCAAATTTGGCTTGTTGGAGGGAGAAAAAGGGGCTTAAATGCCAAGTTTTGACTTGTGAGAGACATGTAAGAGCTCTTAAATGCCTTGTTGGATGTACATGTCAATTTGGGGGGAGATTTCAAACTTGAGGGAATATTCTCCAAAGATGCCTTGTTGAGGGAAAATGAGGATTTAATAAATTAGTTAAAATCCTTTATTTGTGCAAGTGGGAAAATCTAGAGAGTGTGACATGCATTTAGATTAGATTTAATCCTGATTTAGTTAATTTGAAAGATGATTGGGTGATTTGAATCATTTGACTTAGATTTAGGGATTCAACTAAATCAAAAGGAGACGAAAGATGATTTTAGATAAAGATTTGATTTATTTAATCAAAGAGGGTGATGTTAGGATAAAATTAAATAAAG
>VDFB02060298.1:0-89234 GCA_007258455.2 Sequoia sempervirens | reverse complement strand
GGCTTACCAAAAAAGAGCTTTTGAACCTCGTCGGCAGATCCAAAATAATCCTTCCTTAATGAGTTGTGCACCCTTCTAAAGAGTACTCCAAATCACCGAACCTTTCCCCTCAAGAGGGTACCTAAGGAGATCATGTTGAGGGATGCTAGGGAAATACTTCTGAGATAATATCCTGGCCCACAACTGGTCTTGCTCCACACACCATCTCTAGAAAAGTTTAGCAGCCACAACCACTCTGAACAAAGTAGATTGATGAAGACCCAAACCCCATATTGCTTTGGACTACACACATCTTCCCACTTGACTAGGCTCCACTTGGAGGACGACAAGCTTCCAGCCCATAAAAACTGTCTTTCAATAAAATCCAACTCCTTAAGAAACCCCACCGGAGCCACTTGCAACATACATATGTAAGTAGGGAGTGCTTGCACATCTGACTTAAGAAGCTAAACCTGCCTAGCAAAAGACAACCATCTATGTGTCCAATGATTGAATTTCACCCGAAATGTATCAATGATATTCTGCCAAGAGCCCTTGGGAAGATGACCAACATAAATTGGAATGCCCAAATACATAAAAGGGAAAACCCCTATCTGAAACCTCAAAATATTAGTAATTCTTCTCTGAATGGTGGCAGGCATATTGAAGAAGAAGATGGAATATTTATCCTCGTTAATCAATTGCCCTGATGCCAAAAGGTAAACATCTAGCAACTATCTCAAAAAAGTAGCTTCCCTGACAGTAGCCATCCCCATCAAGGTCATATCATCAACAAACTGTAAATGAGATTGTGGAGGTAAATCTCCTCCCCAATGCCAACCCTGAATGATGCCTAACCCAACATTTATTTTCAACAATCATCCAAGACCTTCAACAAGAAGAAGAAATAGGTACGGGGAGAGAGGGTCCCCTTGGTGAAGCCCCCTAGAAGCCCCAAAAAGTTTAGAATGATCACCATTTATCAAAACTAAGAAGGATACTGAAGTAACACAACTCATAACCCATTGGATCCATTCCTCACAAAATCCAAAAGCAACAAGGATCTTCCAAAGGAAGGACCATCTAACCCTATCATAGGCCTTAGCCATATCCACCTTAATGAACATTTCCTTCTCATGGGAACTGGCCATGGAGTGGATGGTCTCAGTAGCAATAACAACCTCATCCAAAATTTGTCGACCCACAACAAACCCACTTTGTTCTTCTAAAATCAGCACTTTAAGCCACTTCTTCAACCTCTTAGCCATTAACTTTGAAATAATTTTGTATGCCACATTGCAAAGGGAGATAGGCCTAAACTATGTTAACCTATCTTCCCCTTCACACTTGGGAATGAGAGCAATGAAAGTGGAATTAAGAGCACGCAAAATTTGCTTGTTCCTCTAGGACTCTTGAACAACCGCCAAAAGATCCAACTTTATGATATCCAAGAACTCTTGAAAGAACTCTATTTGGAAACCATCAGGGCCAGGAGCTTTTCCTTTCTTAATCTAAAACACAATCTCCTCCAGTTCCTCTAGAGAAATCTCCCTCATCTAATACTCATTCGCCTCCCTAGAAACCAACTGAGGGATAGAAGAAAGAACTTGTTCCTCCTCAATTGAACCCCCTTGTGAGTCCTCTTTGAAAAGAGCAGAAAAATACTATGATGCCTCAGTCATGATTTCTTGAAACGAGACAACACGATCCCCCCTGTTGTTAACCAACATAGAGATGGAGTTACCATGCCTCCTAGCCTTCACATAATTAAAGAAAAATGCAGTATTTTTGTCCCCTTCCTACAGCCATTCAACCCGAGCCTTCTGCTTCCAATAAACCTCTTCACGTAACTCACATTCCTCCACCACCTTCAAATCCCTAGCCTCTTCTTTCAAAAGATCTTTTGAAACCCCATTATCCCAAATCAGTCTCATAACATTATTTAACTCTTTTAGGGAAATAGCCTTATCATGAAAAATATTACCAAAACACTGACGATTCCACCTTTTAAGTTGATACTTGACAAACTGAAGAAGCTTGGCGAAAGTATACATTGTAGTACCAAAAGCAAGTCTACCTATCCTCCACCACACATCCACTTGGTCATAAAGATTAGAGTCCTATAACCACATAAGCTGGAATTTTAAGGAAGGAGATTAAGGTGCTCGAGCAGAGATGATACTAAGCTTGATAGGCGAGTAGTTCGAACCCCTCCAATCCAGAATTTTAGAGGACCTTGACCACAAGTCACCAACCCAATAACATGAGACAAAGAACTGATCTAGCCTCTCAGCGACATATTCCTCACCAATTCTCCTATTATTCCAAGTAAAACAACCATTACTGGGTTGAACATCAATAAGATTTAGATCATAAATGCTATCCCTGAGAAGAAGTGCAGAAGGCTCCAATCGAGAAATTCCACCCCTTTTCTCAGAAAACTCCACTATAGCGTTGAAATCCCCAGCCAGAATCCATGGGTGGAAAGGAGCTAGGCTACAAACATATCGAAGGTGGGACAATAGAAGTTGCTTACCCTAATATTCAACAGGCATGTACACATTAGAGAAGAGAATACATTCTCTTGTCACAAAGAATGAGGCAACCAACGAAATAGCAGACCTAGAAGACATCTACCAGAGAGGGAAAATCCTCTGTGGGTTCCATAAGCAAGCCACCCCCCAGACACACCATGAGCTCCAAGACACTGAAACTCACCATACTTCCACAACTTAGGTACCCTATTCAACATACTCTCCACAGAAAGCTTAGTTTCTTGAAGAAAAATAACATATGAAGATTGATTCCTAACCAAATCACGAACAACTTTTTGTCGAGGGCCACTGTTCAAGCCCCTTACATTCCAAGATAAAACAATGATTTCTGGGTACACAAGAAGTGTGAATCCAGGGTCTTAACTACCTCTGACTCCACTAGAGTTTCCCCACTTGATTTAATATTTTCCAAACCCTTTTTCCTACCCAGCTTGGGATTCTTCTCACCAACCCCTTTCTTTGGATCCTTTTGCTAAATACCCATGCGAGAAGAGGACATGGAGCTCTTTCCAACTTCCACACCAATCTTTATAGTAAAATGAGAACCATCTCCCCCATTCGTCAAATCCCCAATCATAGGATTCGGCCCAGCTGAAACAATCAACTTCTAATCTATGTCCATCTACCCAACACCCATGTCTTGCACAACCTATATAGCCTCCAATGGAGGCCCATCCTTTCCTGAACCCAAATTTCCCTGATCCAAGTTCATCAAACTTGGATTCACTTCTTGTTGGCTGAGATCATCCAACACCTCAAACCTGTTAAAAGAAACATCATCCTTCCTCTCCCCTAGAGTCCTCTTCTTCCCCCTATTTCTATTGCGATATTTGATAGGAATATATCCATCCTCCCCAGTACCATCATCCAGAATAGGCCCCTTCCCCTTATCAACCCCAGGTGGATTGTGAGGAGTTTGGCCAGATTGGGTCCCCATTGGCTTAGCCCTAGGGAACCTGCACTGCAAGTGTCCATACTCATGACAAAAATGACACCGAAAAGGAAAAGTTTCATAGTCTAACTATTGCACCCATGTATATGATCTTGCACTCACTTCCACAAAATCTGGCAATGGCATGCTTAAATCAATTTCCACACAAATACCAGAAAAATTCATTACCTTTTTAAATTGTCTGTTGAGAATACTAGTTTACCAAGCATTGAAGCCACTAAATGTAGAACATCCTCTTGCCAACATTCAAATAGAAACCACGGTAGCCGAACCCACACTAGAACCTGATTCAAGAGATCTTTAGTTGGATTGAAGCCTGCATGCCATGACTTCATAAACAATGCCACTTGGTTGTAGAAATAGGGACCCCCCTTGAAAATCATATTCTGATCCGCCATGTAATCAAATGGAACCATAAGGTAATTATTCACTAAGAGCCTAATGTCCATCTCTCCTTCTAGAAACTAGGTCCTCTAGGCCAAAGATTCCAAAAATTGCAATGAGACTCTTAAACCCATAAACTTGCAATAAAAAGAGTGTTTCGAATAATATTCAATATCATCCGCTAGCATCTCCATCGGGATAACCAATTTTAGTCTCTCCTTACATCTTTCCAAGAATCCATTAATCTTTGTAATCTTAGATCCTCTAGATGACCCAAAACCATTCAACTCTTGATTCAACACAAACAAATTATGATCGAAAACCTTCGTACCCTGTGATAGAGGTTTTTATCCAAAGGCTGATCAAAAATTCATCATGGGGTTAGCCCCAGATGATTCCCCTCGAGACATGAACCTAGAGAAAGACCCTAAGCAAACATGCAAGCCCTTGGATCAAGGGAACAAAGGAAAACGTCCAAACGAGGGTTAACACAATACCCCTCCAGCTCCACCCACAGCCCACCAACACTCAAAAGTTTTAGCTACAAACAGAAAATCCCTACCCCCAATCAAGGAAATGCACAGCCTAAGGAGAATGAAAGCTTCACGCTCCAACCACCCACACCACACCCAGCTAACTCAGCCCCACATGGGCCCTGTAGCCTGACAGAGCTTCCCCCAACAGCAACACACTTAGGAACACCTCGTCGCCACCTCACACAGAACAAATGCAGGTCCAAACCTACCAACACAATCCAAACACCCACCACCACGCATCTAGGAGCTAGCAGCGAGGGAAGGTAAGCACAACACAAGCAATGCCCTAAATGCATGAAGATCTCCCCTCTTCACACTAGCAAGTAAACATAGACAACAAGCTAGGGCACAGACGCCCTAGCTCGTCCAACATAGCTCAGAAACACCATCATCCCACTAGGTCAAAAGTTTCATCTTTCATGTCTTCTTGATTATTAAATAAATAAATTTTGTTTATTTATTTAATACGTCACTAATTCTTAAGTCTTCTTATAATTAAAAAAATTATTTAACTTATTTAATTATTGGTCACCTTCTCTAAATTAAATAATTATCTTTAATTATTTAATTATTTTATTTGACATTTCCCTCTTTTAGTAAATAATTTAAAATTATTTATTTATTGTCATGTGGTCCCACCTTTTTTGAATTAAATTATTTTTTAATTCAAAATAGTCTTTTTCCTCAAAAATCAAATAATTTCCATTTATTATTTGATTTTCCAGCCACCTCTTTTTTTATGTCTATCTTATCTCTTGTCAAATGCATTGTCAACCCTTGATTTAATTTTCTAAAAATCAATCTTGTCCATTCATTTTGAATTTGACCTGATGTTGCCCTAACCCTAATTGTGGGTTGTGAAATTGAATCATGTCCATTGATTCTAGGGCATTTGTCAACTTTTGATCTTGGCCATTCACTCAAAATTGCATTTTCTATAAAATGGTAATTTTGGTCTCATTTTGTCACCTCATGCTATCTAGATCTCATGCACTCTTGTCTTAGGCACTCTTGTCATTTCCTTACAATCTTTTCATCTTAGCTCTTGTCATAGGCATATTTACATTTCATTTGGCATAATTTAGATATATTCTAGATGCTTACTAGTTGCATTATAGTTTAGTATTGCATGTTGTCATTTCAAATATTTCAACATTTGCTTGTGGCTTGTCCTTGTCATTAGATTGCTCACATCAAATTTGAGGGCAACATCATATTTGCAACAAGTTGACAAGGTATAATGGAGATCAACCACGGAGAATGAAGAGATTTTGGTGAGATTGTTTCATTTGTTTTCATGTTTTTACTTTGCACTCCATTATCACTATATATATGTATGTATATATATGTATGTATACATATATATATATATATACATATGTATACATATGTATACATACATACATACATACATACATATATATATATACATACATACATACATACATACATACATACATACATACATACATACATACATACATATATATATATATATATATATATATATATATATTCCATTATCATTCAAGAGTTGTATCCTTCATGTGAACATAACAGATTAAATATGGTAAGAGTTAGTATTATGCAAAAGATAGTATAGCATGCATTGCTTGTTTCTAAAAACAACAAAGATGAACATATTATTATTCTAAAAATTACATCAGTTAGACACATTATATATCAATTGTATAGGATCTTTCTATGTAGATAGAACACCTTAAAAGCATTCACAATTTTTTTTTTGCAATCTAACATTCTAATTATGTAAAGAAAAATGTAAAATAGAATTTAGATGATGGGAAGCTATCTGTTGATGTGTTGTTCATCTCTTAATCTTTCCTAGCCAACTGCTCATCCATGATTGTGGCCTATAAATCTATAGGAATGCAACTTTGATTTAATTGGTTAATACTCGTGTGGGTGAGGGTCAACAATGCTAGGGGTAATGAATAGAAACAAAGTTAGTAAATATTACATGTTGTTTAGGAAAGGGATTTAAAGGATTGCTCAAATGCCTTTCCCTTGATGCCTCTTTTCTAGACTTTTCCAAATTTCTATTTCTTTTTGTTAGCACCTATAAAAATCTGCAAATAGTAAACCTCAAGTATAGGTTAGTGACTTACAAATTCATCAAAATACTCCTATGAAATAATGAAAAGTGCTTCCTAACATAATAACAAAACAAACTAAACTGAAAGCATGAAAAATACATAATGCACACTTATCTCATAGTGGATTGGTGCTACTTTGATGTGAAAAGTAGCCCTTTCCCAACCCTTGACAAGCTCAAATGATGCAATGCTTTGAAGATAAAATGAGATGGACAAAATCAATTCTCAAATGTAAGAGAGTGACTTTGCATGAATTCTAGAGTTGTGGAGGTTTTGATCAAGAATGAATCCTTTGATTTATAGATTATTTTGATGAGAGAAATAGCTAAATGAATGAATGTGGGATAAAGAACAAGCCAATGTGATGGAGACACTTGTCAACTTGTGAGTGGTTGAGGATTGTGCAAGATTTGGGAAATGTGCCCAAGAGGGGGAAATTCAAATTTGAATTTGGGAGTAAATGCTGAGTGGGGGACATGTAAGAGCTTATTAATTGCTTTGTTGGATGTACATGTCCACTTGATTTTGAATTCAAACTTGAGGGAATATTCCTCAAAGATGCCATGTTTATGGAAAATGTTGATTTAATAAATCAATAAATTGATTTATATGTGCAAGTGGGAATATCTAGAGGATGCAGGTGATTAGGATTAGCATTAGATTAGATTTAATCCTGATTTAGATTAGCTTAATGATGATTAGATGAGTTTGACTTATTTGACTTGATTCTTTGATTTATTTAAATCAAAAGGGATGGAAGATGATTTCATATTTAATTAAATAAAAGGCTTGATTTATTTAATTAAAAGGAGGGTGATGGGATCAAGTTGATTTATTTGATTTAAATTGATGAATTTAGGAGGTCGATATATAAACTTGATTTATTTGTTGAGTGGATGAATATGACCTAATCAAATGAATTATGCCAATTTTGTGTGTCTACATTTTTCCCCTCTTTGAAGCAATGTACTTGTTGCATTGGTTCAAAGAATAAACTTGCCGCAATCGAAATTCAAAAAAATTCTATTTTTTTCGGTTGCCCTAGCGGAAAGAAGTACACTAGTACATTACCCCCTTGAGAGATCGAGCGAAAAAATCTGATTTGAGGGTCGATCTCACGATAAAGAGGTTCAAAATAGATGGTTATGGATGATGATGCAAATGAGATGATTTTAAGAGGCTTAGAATAACATATTTATATTATCTTAAACAACTTAAATGATGATATGATGTGATGATGGATGAGATTGATGACGTGATATGCTATGATTATGCAATGGATGATTTATGCAAATGCTTAGACTAATAAATCTATATTATGATGATGCAAATGCAATGGATGTGAAATGATTGATGTTTCCTATTATGCATGATATGAATGATGTGTGGTATGCTGACGGTTTGTGGATGCAAGATGCATGTATGATGGATGCATGTTAGCATGGAGAAAGAAGAAATGAGATGATGACAAGAGGGTCCAACAAGTCCATGATCTGATGAGACTTTATTAGAGATGATGATGATGATAGATGACGTTTTGCTTATCAAGGATTGGGATTTTAAAAGGGCTACTTACCTTATGTTTGATTACACATGTAGATACGATGCATCAAGGTATAAAGAACCAAGATGGCGTTGTACCTAGTGTGATGGACTTTGACTCGACAAACAGATAGGAGTATTCTTGTTCACACTTGACATACAGAAACCTTGCTAGGATGTACCTAACAAAGAAAGTATTCACCAAGTTATTTTACAAGAACATCCAACAAGCAAAACAAACAAAATATAATGATAGTTGCCCCATTCCTATCTCTCTAAATCCTTCATTCAGATATCATCGAGGAGGTCCTTGGAATGAGCGCAATAAGATAAATCAAAAGAAAATATCAAGTATGCAAACAAGTCAATGTTCTTCATATCTCTAGCTAAAGGGATTTGTTTTGATAGGATAAGATCCAAAGTGATATCCAAAATGATGCCCATTGTCAGAATGATATATCCTAGGACATGCATTGTATAGGATGATGATGGTTTGATAAGTTGATTGATATGTTGTTGATATAAAGTTGATTGACATGTTTGAAAATGATCAAGACTTTGATTTTGTTTTAAAGATTTGCTATTTGATTTTGATTTTGTGATTGAAGCTTGCTTTCGCTAATTGCTATGATTGTTTCTGTTTGTTTTGCCAAAGGATGAGTGTGATGATTGATTTATTATGGATGATTGATTATTGTGGGTGAAAGTGAAATGAGATGGATGGATTTTTTCAAATATTTTGATGTTTTTCACATTTTGAAATGTTTTGAGGCTATTTTTGGTGTTTTTGAGATTTTTACAAATGTTTTGATTTTTGAATTTTGCAATGTTTTGGGGTTTTGTGTTTTTTTGAATGTTTTTGGATTTTGATTTTTTTTTAATGTTTTTGGATTTTAATGTCTCAAGGGCTGATCAAAGATTATCCTTTCCTATGTTTAAGCTCAGAGACGACGTAGTTTAGATACCATGTTTTTGACATTTTCTGACTATTTTGGGCTTTGATATGATTTGAATGTTTTTGGGTTTTCGCATGATTTTGACGATTTGGATATGGATATGTGTGATGATATCAGTGCTCTGTTTGGGATTTTGTTGAAAACCAAGCTACGGTTGATTGATCGAATTGATGGATTGATGATGATGATAACGTTGTTGAGGATACACAACAATGCAAGGATTTGAATGATCAGGATTGATGATGATAACATTGTTGAGGATGCACAACAATGCAAGGATTGATGATGATAACATTGTTGAGGATGCACAACAATGCAAGGATAGTGTTAAGAAACAAAATGATCGGGAAGGATATCCCAAGGTTATGGATTGATTGGATTCGATTGATCAGGATTATTGAAGCTTGGTTTGGAACAAAAGTTGTTCAAATGATTTGACGTGATGTTTGAAGTGTAAATTAGATGCAACTGATAGTGATTGTTTGGATCAATGTTCAATAAAAGCTAAAGATTGATAAGGAATGTCTTCTCATCAAAATATGCCATGGGCTAGTGACTTGGATTTTGGATCACAAATGCTTTAACCAATTTGATTTCATGTTTTCCATGTTCGTATCACCACATAAGTTTGAGGATACAGATCAAGATTTATTCTCGAAGCAAGATGTACATATATGCCCTCAGTGTTTAGCAATGTATGGAATGCCATGGATGGGTGCTTGGATAAGTTTATGGATGGATGGATATGGTAAGCATGCAAAGGATTCCAAGGATTATCTTGCGATAAGATAAGGGGTTTGAATGGAGGAATGCTTCATGGCTCAGATAACACTAGGTAGAATAGGATCAATGAAAATGACCCATGTCAACATGTTTACCATAAGCAAGTGTAAAGTGTGCATCGAACTTTCATCAAGATCAAGATAACTTGGATGATGGATGCAGATGGATAAAAATGGATTGGATCAATGATTTATGGATGAATGGATTTATTATGGATAAGATTGATGGAATGTTGGCTTTATTATGGATGGGATGAGATGCTTTCATCTAAACTGGCACACATAGATGCTTGATTCTACACATGATGTCTGTTTGCCAGGTTTTCACCATGGTCTTACCCAAAGTGTCACCCATGCAGTTTTCACTAGAGGACAATTTTTATCATTATTGTTTTCAATCCTTTTTCTAATTTTTTTGGATTTTCATATTTTTTGATTTTTTTGATTTTTTTAAAATATTTTAAGCTCATGTTGAATCACAAGGTGTTGCTGATGTAGATTCCTTTGTCATAATGTGCCATTGATATCCTTCTTGAAGAAGTTTCTTTGCTAAGATACGTGCACTTGAATACAACTTCTGAGATTCTTGATATGCTTTATTGATATTAGGGTTAACTCTGTCTTTGTGCTTACATCGTGATAGAGTGCCTTCAGAATCCTTATGATGAAGGGTCATTGCCAATACATGGTAAATTTGAGAATTGGATATCATGTGTGGAGGCAGGAATCAAGTGTGTTTAGGGATAAAATATGGACTGGTCGACAGCTTGGAATCTTTGACTCTCCAAACTTGGGAAGATGAGCAATGATGGGTGGATACGAAAGTGTACTTGGAATTAGGACCAACTGCTTGATGCACTTTATACGTCGCTTGAAAATCCTACTTTTTCTTTTGTGGACATCTTTGATGGATACTTTTCCCTTTTTTATTTTTCCCCATAGTTTCTTTGACTAATGGAGTTTGATAGGGATGATCTTTCTTTGTATTTTTTGGTATCCATGTGTATTTGATTTTCCCATTATGATTCTCAGTTTCTTTTTCTGCTTTGATAACATTCCTTATGATTTGATTCAATTCTTTCTTTTGGTATTGGTCCCAATTTGTGGATGGAGTGATGGGTGGATGAAGATTCATGATGTGGATGGTTGTAGTATTGACACTAGTTTCATCATAATGACTCTTTGTGCTCCCTATATTGACATTTTCTTGAGACAAAGTTGCCCCCAATATGGTGGTAGTAGTACCTTCATGCTTTGATTCCTCTTGTTCTAAGAGATCTTGTTTAGAATGCATTCTCTGATAAATGACCACTACAGGTGATGTTGTCTCAATTTGTTGCTCTGCTAACTCTGGAATATCCTGTTTTGTCTGACTTTTTTCCTTGAGTGGATAATGTTGGAAATCTTCATACATGTTGTCCTCAGTCTAAACTTGGGATATGTCTGATCCTGATGTTGACAACTCAATACCCTGCTCCTTTGGTGTAATAATGTCAGGAGTAACAAAATCTTGTCATGAATGCAGATCATCTATGTGTCCATCCAAAGAAAGCATCTCATGGGTAGATGGAGGAGTATGTTCATCTTGTATAGATAAGAGAGTGTCCATTAGATCAGTGTAGTATCTTGGAGATACAAATTCTTGATCTTGAATGATTTCAGAGTTTCTTTCAACATGCTTTGGATCAAGTTCTTGGCATGGGTCAGTTTCAAAGGATGGATTGCTTACAAAGGGTTCTTGGATGTCATAATTAGTCATGGTAAGTGGCTCAATATCCTCTTGATTTTCAAGTGGACTTGGATCAAATGTTGAGTTGAGGATTCCTTCAATATCTACAACCATGAGGTCGAAGGATGTCAACATGTCTTGAAAATGACCATGGCTAGACCTTAGTGGAACATTTTGATCTTGCTTTAGGATAAATTATTGAGATATGTCCTCTAACTCATAAGGTGATGTAGAGACATTTTCAACATGATCATAGGTCAACAGATCATGTATTATGTCAATAGGATCAAATAATCCTAACACTCCTTGAAATAGATCACTAAAAAGTGGCTCTTGATGTATGGTGAGTTGATCATCGAATGGGGTGGTAACATATTCAAGGTTCTCATTGATAGAATGATCTTGATCATTGCTTCCAACACTTGTGGTGGAGAGATTTCTAATGTCTTCAACCATAGGGTCAAATGATGTTGACATTTCTTGAACTGGATCATTGTTGAGTATTGTTGGTGGATTTCGATCTTCGGATGAGATGGAAACATCTTCAATGTCCTCTTTGATGGATAGATATTGATCAATGCTTTCAGCAATTGTGGTGGGGAGATTGTCAATTCTATCACCAGTGGTTGAATTTTCATCGGTATCCCCAATAATTATCATTTTTCGTGTTTGTGCTTATGTTTGTTCGGTAGCTTGAGAGGCTTGGGCAGCTTGGGTAGCTTGAACAGCTTGGGTAGCTTGAGTGGTGTGGGTAGCTTGAGCGGATTGTGGAGTGGCCTGATATTGTTGAAGCGCTTGTTGGTAGGCTTGATGTGCTTTTAGTGCGATGTTACAATATTGACTTATTGCACTTGGTTTTGGTGGTAGTGGTGGTTTATTTGGAATTGTGTTGGATGTAGTGACAAATGGTTGAGATACACTTGGAGCAATCATGGTAGTGATGGGTTGAGATATGATGTGTGTGAGAGTGGTGGTTGGAAGGATTG
Organism: Sequoia sempervirens; assembly: GCA_007258455.2. Classification (NCBI taxonomy): domain Eukaryota; kingdom Viridiplantae; phylum Streptophyta; class Pinopsida; order Cupressales; family Cupressaceae; genus Sequoia; species Sequoia sempervirens. The sequence goes on along the minus strand of VDFB02060298.1, from coordinate 76,719 downwards.
AAGGGATAGTGATGGTTGGAATGACCGAGGTGATAGGTCCTTGGGAGACCATATTTTGATTTGTCATGATTGATGTTGTCATTTGATTAGATACCATATGTTGGTGTGATGTCAATGGTATATTAAAAGGATTTGGTGTGATGGTTTGATTAGTGTTAGGTGGATTGATTTGGATGGAGTTATTGGTGCTAGGTAAAGGGGGAAACCCTAAACCAAGGAATGATGTTGATATGGGTAATGGTGGTGGAGATGTCTCTTGACGCAATGACTCAACTATATTGGTAAGTGTAGCAATTTGATCTCGCCAAATTTGATCTTGATTTCGATCTTAACTTCCTTGATATAGTTGATTTGGTTTTTGTTCAAGTAGATTTGGAGTGTGTACTTGTGTTTGAATTTGGACAATGTTCTGATTTGGGATGATGTTTAAATTTGGCATGATAGGTTGAAATTGAACATTGTTGATGTTGGGAATCGTATTGCCTTGTTTTAGGTAACTCTGATCTTGCATGGTGTTACCTTGACTTGGAGTTGTTAACATCTTGTTTGGATTTTGAACAATATTTGTGCAATTCACAAACATATTTATCTTGAAGTTTCCTGGATTCATGTTTGGAAAACTTGTACTTGGTACATTCTCATTTGGCATGTAGGGATTTGGTGGGATGACGTTGTTCATTTGAAGGCTCATGCATTGATTGTTTGGCTGATAGACTTGTAGTTTTGGATTTAGATCTACCATCAGAAAATATGTTCCAATCTTTGATTTGGGCATACTCATACTTGTTGTACCATTGACATTTGTAGAAGGTAATGATCCTATGTACGGATTGTATAAGTGTGAGTGTTGATAATCAATTAGCATTGTAAGGCTTTGAAAGTTCAATTAATTTGGATTACTCATGATGGATGGATCAATTTTATATTCCATGTTCCTCTTGTGTTTTGACCTTGTTGTAAAAGTGACCTCTAAGGTTCTTAGGACCAATGACGAGATGAAGGATGAAAAGGGGAAATGATATGAGTGTTGAACATTTAGGGACTTTGGATCAATGCTAGACTTAGGGTTTGATTTTGATTGTTTTGATTGGATTTGGATAATGAACCTATAAACCCTAAGATGTTAGATGTTATATTAGGATGAACTTGTTCAAAGGATTTCTAATTTAATTTAAATGTATGAGAAATGATGCATTCCCACACACCTAACTAAACAAATGATTTTGATTTGATTTAAGGATGTACCCAAGTCTAGACTGATGTTTTCAAAGCTCTAAAGTTGTTTGGTGGGATGGATTTTGATAAGTGTTTGGAATTTGGATGAAGTGTTTGATTTGATCCTAAGAGACTTAGAGAGACTTTGTTTACTAGGCCAAGATAGTGAAGAACATGCCTTTCTCTAAGAGTAATTCAAAATCAAAAGATCAATGTTTGCATGAAAACCATATGACCAAAAGATTCCAAGCACATATGTGGGGTCCAATTGATTTGATATTTTCTTAATGGATTCTTTTTACCACAAAAAAGCTCTTGATTAGGTTTTCAAATGAATATCCAATGTCCTAATTTTCTTTCATCCCACAAAATGCATTATGTGGAAATCGAGGAAATCAAGGCAAAGGTTTCCTAATGTTGACCTTAGTAGTAGAAAATTGAGATGAAGTCCAAATGCTTAGAAGCCTCTAAGGATATGAATCCCAAGGGAAAGCAATAACATGTGAATTTTTTCAAGGATATTTGCCTCTCCTAAAGGGTTTGCAATTTTGATGATTCGTTGAATGTTGGTTTTCCAATGTTTTCGATCCAAGCACTGTGTTCTCAAACTGACTCACAAGCAATATAACATCCTAGCTCAATTGGTACATTTTTCTTGGTGGGCTTGCCTCATGCCCTTCATAGTAGAAGAGATGATTTTACATGCAACCAAGGACAAAATATAAAGGTATGTTAAGAATGAAGTCTTAACCTCTATATTTCAACCAAGATCAGACATGGCAAGTAACTTCTTGGAATCTAAGTTCCAATGCACCACTTCGATAAACTAATTCGATGGACTGGTTGGCAACTACAAACAAGGTTCTTATTGAAACAACATCGGGGACATGGCACCTTGCAAGCATCCAACAAGCCACTAAAGGCTTTAATCAATCCTACTAGGGGCTCTTATACGTTTTATGGTAGTACCCCATTCTGAAAGACACTGTATGGCTAAGGCCTACATACCATGAGGACTTGATAATTTAGTATTATCCATTTATATACTAGCCCGAATGAAAAACTGGTTGGAGTCACCCTCAAGTTCTCCTTTCGGATGTGTCTCTTAGGCAGGCCCCTCTAAAGGTGACTCAAAGCAATAAAAAGCATTTTGAGTGTTTCTCTTGCACCCTAGCTCGCACGAAGTGCAAGGGGAGAGGATACACACTCAAAAATGCACCAAAGAAAAAATCACACAAATCAGACACTTGTTCATTTTAGCCTCAAAGCAATGATGAGTTAATTTTAAAGCACCAAGATGAAGTGTGAAATTTATCTTGTTTAATTTTAGCCCAAAAGTAAAGTCTAGTCAGTTTCTAGTGTTCAATTTTAATCCAACTTTGAAAACAAACAATGATCTAGTTGGACTAAAACAAAAAATTAAAGCAGTAAATGGACACTCTAGGTTGTGTCAATAAGCATTAAGAAATTCTTTTTCAAGTTCAATGTCCACTTTGTCAACTCAATTTCACTTGTGATTTATCCACCTCAGTGAGAAGTACCTACAAAAGCACAATGGTTATACATCAAAGAGTTTAAAGGCACCCCATTGATAAAGATAAATAAACATGATAGTATGTTTAATCAATTCATATTAAGCATGAAAAATTGATCCACAAGTTTTATTTTGAGACACTAATCAAATTAAATCAAAAGACTACACCTTTCACTAGAACTTCAAATCCTATGATGTTAGCTCAAAACCTATTTTATCACAAGACCACCATTGATTTTGCATAGCGAGCAATAAAAAATGATAAAAGTCTCCAAGCCATTTTCAATAACTCAATTGTCAAGACTCTTGCATAGTCCTTTTCACTCCATGAAATGATGAATATTTATGAATTAGATCCCTGCACCAAATATTTTTAATACAGCCCTCAATCTGTCCAACATAGTATATGGAATTTTCCTAGGCCATGTTATGTCATCAAATCGCTATCTAAATTTTCAAACACATTAATACCTTTATTAAACAAGCTGACACTACTATCAAATGCATACCTTATGATGTAAGGATCACCACCGCATGTAATAGCACCACTGCCAAATGTAATATCTCTTGTTAAATATAATAACATGGTATAGATGTAGAATGCATAGGTTAGGAAGTAAAGCTAATAAGAATCAATATTCATCCTACTTGAGGTAGTCTGACCTCTATGCAAAATAATGCAGTGCATTTACTTTCAACAACTCACTATCATCACACTCAATTTGAAAAGAATATGAGATAAAACTATCGATGGAATCACATACACAGATCATGGGTTTGAGGCTTGGATGAAATCATTACAATAAGATTGTTAAAGTCTTTCCACTGCAATGCTTGGTCATGGGCTCTATAGTAAAGAGTCAAGATTGCTACAGTGTACTGTGTCCTGGGTGAATGAAAAGACCGAAAGTATTAGGTTCCCATTTGATTGAGTTATTGTCTTTGTGCTTCATAATCAACGGTTTTAGATTTTCAGTCAATGCTAGTGGATTGCACATATTTATTGAAAAAAATTCAAATGATCAGATTTAGACCCTATGCGTAGCAACCCTACGATCAGATTTAGACTTTTGATGCTGGGAGCAATAAAAAATCAAAAAAATCACATCTCAAGTAAGTACCGAAACCTACCTACTTTGGGAAAATTCATAAGATATGTTTCAAATAGATTGGGTTCGCTATCTCTTGTTTGTTGTTCTAGTCTTTCTAATCCTACAGATAAGTAGGAAAGCTCTCTTCATCTCGCACGCAGACACAGAGACACAAGTTACTTCAACTCACATGCAAAACCCCAAAAGTCAAGGTAAGATTAATACAGTGCGTAGGGAATAGCTAGTATGGCTTCTTCCCAATATGAATGATAGAAAGCTTTAAGGCATGTGAACTGTTTGACAGAAAGCTTAAAAGAATCATGGTCTCAGTGAATGCCATGATGGCAGGATATTACTAAGGAGATGTCAACCTCTGGAATGAAATGGTTGTAGGATAAATGAAAAGGACTTAGAAGTTTCCAAGCCAAAGTATAGGAAATTTGACATGCTACCCACGTAATGGAGGAAAGTCTATTTATTCTGACACAATATGTAGCTGCAAGAAAAAGAAGCCATGGTAACATCACTAGAGGTGGAGAGTGCCTCTTCCACCAAACCCAGAGCTTCTATTGATCTGATGAAAACTAAAATAGCTGGCCATCCTAATTATCCTCACTTGCTGGCAGCCTACATGGACTGTCAGAAGACTGGGGCTTTGACTGACGTTGCATAAGTGTTGGAGGAGATTAGTGAGGAGAGACAACTTGAGAGACACTCACCCCCAATGAGTATAGGAGAAGATTCAGATCTGGTTCAATTTAGGGAGGCCTATTGTGAAATGTTAAGAAGGCACCAGGAAGAGCTTTCCAAGCCTTACAAAGAAGGAATGGTGTTTATAAACAAGATTGAAACTCAACTCAACTCATTAAACATTGAAGTGATTAGAAACTCCTCTCTAGGTAACTCGTATGAAAGACCAGGATATGGATCATCAGAAGAGGAATTGAGTTGTGGGGAAGCTAAGGTGAATGAACTTGATCCTAGTGCCTAGGAAAAAGAGTTAAAGGATCAACTTCTACGAAAGTACAGTGGATACATCAGCACTCTCAAGAAGGAATTTCTCAAGAAAAGGAAAAAAAAGGAAAGCTCCCCAAAGGAGGAAGGAAAAAGTTGCTTGACTGGTGGCATCTCCATTTTAAGTGGCCATTATCCTTTGGAGACAGACAAGATTGCTTTGGTATAAAGTACAGGTCTGGATCAAAAGCAGATAAACAATTGGTTCATTAACCAACGTAAACGTCACTGGAAAGCTTTAGATGTGATATCAAGTCTTGACAAATTCGTTGGCAAGGATGGAAATTTTTTTAATATGACACAAAGGTCAATCATGATAAATGACCTTTAACTAAACATGAATTAAGGCCAAGAGATAACCTCCCAAATTGAAAGTAGTGACATATGTTAGGTTAATAAACAAAAACGTTGCTTAAATAACAATTAGAAGAACGTAAAGTAGTATTTCTAATGCATTCCCATTTCATGAGATAGAAAATAAAAAATGAAGTAATAGAAAATATAAATGAAATGCATTATCCCTCCTTCTAGCACCATATGTGAGCACCTATTAAAATCTGCAAACACTAAACCTCAAGCATGGGTTAGTGACTTAAAAATTCATCAAAATACTCCTATGAAATAATGCAAAATGCTTCCTAACATGATAACAAAACAAACTAAACTGAAATCATGAAAAATACATAATGCACACTTATCTCATAGTGGATTGGTGCTACTTTGATGTGAAAATTAGCCCTTCCCAACCCTTGACAAGCTCAAATGATGCAATGCTTTGAAGATAAAATGAGATGGACAAAATCAATTCTCAAATGTAAGAGAGTGACTTTGCATGAATTCTAGAGTTGTGGAGGGTTTGATAAAAAATGAAGCCTTTGATTTATAGATTATTTTGATGAGAGAAATAGCTAAATGGATGAATGTGGGATAAAGAACAAGCCAATGTGATGGAGACACTTGTCAGCTTGTGAGTGGTTGAGGATTGTGCAAGATTTGGGAAATGTGCCCAAGAGGGGGAAATTCAAATTTGAATTTGAGAGTAAATGTTGAGTGGGCGACATGTAAGAGCTTATTAATTGATTTGTTGGATGTACATGCCCACTTGATTTTGAATTCAAACTTGAGGGAATATTCCTCAAAGATGCCATGTTGATGGAAAATGTTGATTTAATAAATCAATAAATTGATTTATATGTGCAAGTGGGAATATCTAGAGGATGCAAGTGATTAAGATTAGCATTAGATTAGATTTAATCCTAATTTAGATTGGCTTAATGATGATTAGATGAGTTTGACTTATTTGACTTGATTCTTTGATTTATTTAAATCAAAAGGGATGGACGATGATTTCATATTTAATTAAATAAAAGGCTTGATTTATTTAATTAAAAGGAGGGTGATGGGATCAAGTTGATTTATTTGATTTAAACTGATGACTTTAGGAGGTTGATAAATAAACTTGATTTATTTGTTGAGTGGATGAATATGACCTAATCGAATGCATTATGCCAATCTTGTGTGTCTACACTTTTTTAGTAGCTTCTCATTCTATCCTTTGCTGCTCCTTTTTCTATTCCTTCTCTTTCCTCTTTTTTTTTCTTTGTACATTAGCTACTTACCATTGAAGGTATTTTTTAATTCTCATTTTTTCCTTTATGTCTCTTATCACAATTCTTTTGATCTTTCATTGTTCAATCTATTCTCTCTTCCTACCTTTAATCTATTAGATTTCCTTCTTCCTCTCCTCTTGCTCCATTTGTATCTTCATGTGGTCATCTATGGTGAGGAGCTAGGATTTTCTACTAAGTCAAATCCCTAAATCAACTAGATGTTTGGACTTTTCCTTGACTAGATGAATAGGTAATTTCAAAAATTGTCAGATTTCTGAACTTGTTTGGCCTTCTAATAGCTCCATGGAATCTTCTTCATTTTGAAACTACACCTCACTAACTATTTCATCCACTTTCTTGCCTCCTCCCAATTGAGTAGCTTCATATTCTCCACAATCAACATGAAAATGCAGTAAGGTAGATGGTCCATGTTGTTTGGTGGAGATGGCATTAATAGACTTTGGTCTAAATCCACATACAATTCAATACCAAGATTTGTAGCTCCCTCCAACAACTATGATGGGTTGTATAGTGCACTGGGTAGAGAAAGGAAGAGTTTTAAATTTGTATTTTAGTCACCCAAATTAGCTGTGCATAGTGAAGTATGTTGGTCTACCAAATCAGGTGTTCCAATTGGAGATTTCTAGTCTAAAAAACTAGTTTTTTCTATTGGAGTATGATGGTCTACCAAATCAGTTGTTCCATTTGTCCCTTCAACCTATGTTTGTGGCACACCATTAGTGGATATACTTAGAATATTTTTAGGGGTTGATTATTCCTCAAGGGTAGAAAATTGGAATGTCTCACTTGGCTACATATCCTCCATTAATTCATATCGATTTAGGGGTCAAATACCTATTCTTTTAAAGACTGATTTTATGTTATAAACAACCAATTCTTTCTAAAATGCAACACTACCAAGTGTTACCAACTCTACCCTTTTAATCTCTAGATTTGGATACTTATTCATCCATACTACTCTTTCCTTCTTAAAAATTTATTTGAAAGATGAAAATACACTAACATAAAGTGGCTACAATCTATGAGATGTGTGGGCTCGTAGGGTTAGAAATTTAATGCCTAGTGACCTTGCTTCATTAATAGTAGAGAATGCAAAATGGTTTCCATGTCCATAAAAATTAGCAAGTGTCTATTATTAGGTCACACACGCTCAGTTACATAACCAAAAAAATAGTGAATCCAATTAAGGAAGAGATTTTTTGTCATTCACACATGGGGTTGAGCGTCCATACATGCACTTGGTTCACAATGAGATATATAGTTCTTCAAATTTTTTTCTCTTAAATAAATAAAATTCAGCTATGTTTTGTCCAACAAAATTCACACAACATAAAATTATGATCCACCCTTAGCTCTTGGGTGTAATGTATGATACACTTATGTTTCCCTTTAGTGCAAGCACTCACATCGTACCATTTATTATAGCTTGACTGCCAATCTCATCATAGTTCTAAATCTTCATTGAACAATACAAATTGGCTACATATACCTTTTTCAATCTATCATAAAATGTAGTAACCATTGTAGGCCTCAAATTGAGTACATAGTCTCTATCTTGGCCTTGTGCTATCCTTAAATTTAGATCATGGTATCTTCTTTTGAATCCTAACCACCAAGACTTACCAGGAACTCCATCCTTGAATGAATTTGGTCTCATTTGCCATATTTTTGCTACTTTAGACTTTAAATTGACAATTTTTAAACCATGTCCAACAACAACCATCTCCTTACACCATTCTATAAATGGTTGATATAGACCTACTAAAACATTATCAAACACCCCAATGTTAGTCAATAAACAAATCTAAAATAATCATTTCCCATGAAATTCATTTAAAATGTGTTGATGGTGTTTTCTGCACAGCAACAACTCAGACAGAAAATGATATTCTATCTCTCTTGAAAGATAATCTCCAACAATAAATTGTTGAAAATCACCCCAAGGTCTCTCGGGTGTTAGGTCATAACAATGCATAAAACAACTCAGATGAAATGTGAAATTGCTGGTAATCACAATCGGACCTTACTACAAGCAGACTGAACCCTTTCAATTTATCAGATCTGACAATATGATGATCTTGAATCCTAAGTCTAACCGAATAATAAAGAAATTGCAAAAGATAGGGATGCAAGGAAAGTGATAAGATCTAAATTACCGAAAGGACAAGCACTGCAAATGACATATATCTGGAATGGACCTATCTCAAATAACCAATTCCTGTTTGACCCACAAAGCAATCTTACAGGAACAGTGCAATCTTCTGAGGAATACAAATTTTCAAATCATAGACTTGCATCTACAACCGAACTTAAGCACATTTGAATATATGGTCCAGGTTGACTGCACCAGCCTACTACAATCAGATAGTTACTGGGAGTATAGACCAAAGATAGCTACTGACATTCCAAATATGAAATCACATGCACCATTTATCCAACTAAACTAATTTATTTCTGAACATTAAACCCTAGATCTTCAAGCAATATAAAAGATAGAACAAAAGAAACATGCGGGATGAGATAACACAAAGGATTTCACCAGGAAAACCACAATGCCTTCAATTGTATTAATCATCAAATGCTGCAACAATTCAACTGTTCTGAATATGATATTTGCTTCAAGAAATTCTAAAAAAATCTAACTATTGCTCTTGCTAATCTCTACTTATCAAAATCTTCTGAACTGACCCTTACAATGAGGCAAGAATGCCTATTTATCAAATTTTCCCCCCAAAACATGTCGGCCCAGCCAAACATTTTTAAAAAATAATCAAACCCGCCAAAACAGGTCGGCCAAGGAAACAAACTAAGGCACACATTTAATGCCATCATCCAAGTCAGCCAAGGCACAGTCTCCAAGGAAGTCCGGTCCAATGCATGCCCTATGATAATAGGGAAGCACAAATCTCGAGGTAAACATTAACCACTGCTTCCTTTGTCTTTCCTCCGCGCTGGTGACCCTTGGACCTTCGAGAAAACTCCCTCCAGCTCAGCAATAGGTGGCAATGGCAAAACTTTGAGCCGGCATTTAATCGAATCAATCCCTTCATTGGACCGCTCAATGGTTTTCTTCCAATCCTTTCTGCTGGTCAGGTATCTATCTATCACTGCCAAATATGTAGCTGCATCATCAAGCATATGGCCAATGACAACCTCATTAGAATCCGGGGCATAAACCTCATGCCACCATTCCTTCAATTGATCTAAACCTAGGTACTTAGGAGCCATCTTATTTCTCCCTGTCATTACTTCAAAAAATGCAATGCAACCATCATAGATTGCAGTAAGGTCGGCATCAATGGTTTTTCTTCGTTTCTGTATCTTTTTCAGGCCTCCCTGCCTGATCTGTAATGCCTCGAACCATTCCCATGGTTCATCCAATCTGGTGGAGGGGAGAATTCCATCCTTTCCCAATTGTTCCTTGCCATGCCCTAGAATAATCTTTGTCTTCTGCAGCAGGGAATCGACATCATTCTTATCCTGAGAAAGGATGCTTTCCATCAGCTCTTTTCCTCGGACTACATCCTTGCCAACAGACAGGATCTCCTTAATAGCTTCATCCCCTTGTGTCCGAACACTCATCAACCAGTCTGTGGTAGCTTGTGTGGAGGCCTTCATCTTCTCTATGCCAGAGATCGTTTCCTTCGGCAAAAATCTGGGAGTAGAAGAGGAGGATGGATGGAGGGACCGTAGAGGTTTCATGACCTCTTCTAAGCTTTTCCTCAACCTTTCATTTTCCCTTTTCAATTCTCGCTTTTTCTGAGTCTCCCTCTTCAATCTGTCTACAATTACAGCACTTGACCCCTCGAATTCCTCAATGTCTTGTTCTAGGGAGGCTGGCCCAAGGTTAATGGTTTGGACACTGTAATCCTGGCCTGCTACCTCATCTCTTGTTTTATCTGCAACAGGGGTGGCGATGTGGACTACACGGTTGTGCACTTCATCCCTTTCTACCCGGGAAATTATCCTGGCAGCCTTCTTCTTCTTCCCCTTACCAATCTGGGATAACATTGCATCCCAGTCAAGAGGAGTATCCTCCACTATCACCTGTTTCTTCCTTGCTATTTCCTTTTCTAACCAGTCCGGGGCTACAGGGTCTGTCCGGATTCCTTCTGTGTCAGTTTTCCCCGGGTCTTCTGTGGCTTTCTCCTCTTCTGCTACTGTCACCTCGACTTCTTCTTCAGTTGTTTCCTTGTCATCTTCTTTCTTCTAAGGGGTCTCCTTGCTCTGAACAGCCTCCTCAATTCCCAATTCTGGAAACACTGGTGATGGGGTCCGAGCAGGCAGGCCTTCCTCCGGTTCTGGTGATCCGCGGCCCTTCTCACTCTCCGGAGAATCCTCGTACTGTACCAAGGGAGAAGTGTGCCTCTCCTCTGTCTCTGCATCGAGCTCGACAGCCTCACTGAATAATGCCCCTTCTTTAAACGGCTCTGCCTCTCCGCTGATTTCCTGTTCATCCGGATTCTCCGGTTCTGTTACACTCTATGGAGGAGAGACAAACTTGTCCTGTTCAGTGGCTAGCAACATTGGAGAAGAATCCTTTGGCTGTGCAACATCCTTTGGGGAAGGAGTTCTAGATCTTCTAGTGTATACTTTGGTCTTCTCCCCTCCGGAGCTTTCCACATCCACAATTGGGGGTTCATCCTCTGAAGTCGTCTGGCCTTTCTTCTTCGCCACCCCTGCAATTCTGGCTTTCTTGGGCGGTGGAGGAACATCTTCCTCTTCAGCTTTCCCCACCTCCTCCTCGTCCGAGGACTTGCTGATAGTCAGGGTCTTCCACCTGCGTTTGCCGATAGGTTTCCTTTTTGCTGCAGGTTGAGTCCCCTTAGGACTTCTAACTTTGATTTTGAAGGGAGAGGCCTTGGCTGTCTTCCCTTTGGGGTCCTCTTCCCCGGATTCTTCAGAGGTGGACATGGGGTTGAGATTCCCCATCAAGTCCAAAGTGAAGGGTACATTGGCATTTTCCAACACCCATACCTCATGTTTGATCCAAGCAAAGGTAAATTTTAGCACCGGAGCCATTAAGTCCTCCAACTCTGTCACCTCAGGCTCATTCCAATCAATATCCGCCACTGACCTATCCTTGATGGGCTCATAGACATGGTCCTGGACCAGTTTTCCATCATCTTCCACCGGATCCTAATCGCCTTTCACATTGTATTGCCCGATTGCCTCTACCGGCAGCCAGAAATACTCTTCCTTCGCGGGCATCAAGGTCATTCCTTGATGTTGATCCCAGAATTTAGTTAGTTTGAATGACGATATCATTCCAGACCAACCAGCTAGCTTTATGTTTCTCCTCTTCACCACGTAACTCTACAAATTTGTCTTTACGATTCCCGTGAAAACTATGTGGTCGTGGATTCTAGGAGCAAATCTGCATCCATCAATCCGGAGATAAGTGAAAGTGGGGAACTGGATGAACCAGGCCCCGTAATTCTTAATCAACCCCTTAGCCCCATCGGACAATCTAATGTGCTCCGCATTCTGAAGGGTCCGGGTAATGTGCATAGTGAAGGCATCATTGGCCCTCCTATAATCTCCGTGTCCGAGGTGCAATTCCGGATAGACCTCATAGATAATGTCTTGTCCAACGGTTCCCGCCGGAGTCAGTCCCTTGTAGGGGTAGGAGATGGCCAGTATATATATGACATAGGAGGACATGGTAAACTTCTTTCCTTCCAAAACATTCCTCAGTTGCCTATCTATTTCTGCACTGATAAGTCCTGCCCAGTGGTAATTCGTTCCTTGGCCTATCTTGGTGATCACATGGACCATCCAATTTTCCAATACCCCGACAGTTTTAAGTCCGGCCACCCTGCTCAACAATGTGATGGCGTCATAGATATCCGTCCTGAACTTCACCCTGTGCAACTGTTTGGGCAATTTGGAGTGGTGAGATTTGGGCTTCTCAAGCCATGAGTTGATAAGCTGTTGAGCCTTAACTGGCTCGTTCTCATAATATGTGCAAGCAGTGTCAATGTTTAGGGCGCAGACCGAGGGGAGATCCGGCATGCTGAAGGCCCGAGCAATGGAGGCTGGACTGAAATTTGCCAACACTCGTCCCTCAGTGCTAACTACCATCTGTGTGTCAAAAGCGTACTGCCTAGCACACTCCAAAATCAACTCGTAGCACTGGACTGCTAGAGGGAACCCTGCCACATGTACCAACCCTGAGTTCATCATCCCTTGCCTCAATGCCGACTGGTCCTTCTCAGCTGTTGTTTGTTTGAATTCCTCATAACGCCAGGCACCAACATTTGTATCGGATACATCCGCCCACACGGAGGATATCTTACTCTCTGGGACCTGACTCTTCATCTCCAATCTCAATTTTTCTATCTCGAAAACTGCAGATGCCCCCGCACCACCTTTGGACTTCCTAGCAGCAGCTTTGCTTGATTCGGCCTGCACATCCAAGAATCATTGTTAGAATTCAATTATTAAGCTCATATCAATCCAAAAGGTTATCATACATCATATAAATCCATTAAAACCAAATGCCAATTACCAATCTTCTGAGATCCGGAGAAATCAAATAATCCAAGAAAATCATATAATCCGGGAAAATACATTCGAGGCGAAATTCCAGAGAAATCCGACCCAGACGGACTCCTGCTGCCAAAGCACTATTAGCCATGTAAATCATTAATACGCTCGGAAATCAAAGGAAAGTCATTAATTTTGCTCATTGGCAATCAAGAAATAGGCATTAACAAACATTCCATCAATCCTATCACCGAAATATGCAAAAGAACGCGACCAAACAGGAAATCCGGAAAAATCCGAATGGGACGGACTTTCGCGGACAGCGTCAAATGCATCAGAAATTAACCCTGTCCGCGGAATAAAAGGAAACCGGGAAAATCCGGGAGACCGGAAATTCCGCGACAGCCTCGGAAACCCGAAAAATGGCAAATCGTGCACCAAAACAGGAGCGACCACAAGATCTCCAATACCTAAGCTCGAATGAACCCAAAACCGACGACAATCACCAGACTCGAATATGCAAAGGGTTCCAACGCTCAGAAGCACTCAAAGGAAGGATCCCATACTAAAACGACGATGCCCTAAATCGAACAACCACATATCCGCCATTAAAACCAGAGCAAGCTTTTAGGGTTAAAATATCAGTTCGGGATTTACCTAAAAGCCCTCTAATCCTCACAGGACGGGGAAGCTGACATGAAACGAGGCGAAAGTCATTAAAACATAAGATCAAATCATCGCGTTAACCGAAACACCAAGGAAACCCTAAATTCGCATGGTAACACATTCCGCACCCAAAACAAACATGCAACACGACCCAGAATTCCGTCGAAAATGTAAATATGCAATTAAATAAACAAACAGAACTTATAGGGCACGAGAGATGGGCTTCAATAATAAACAGATCAACCGGACTGAATAAATACGAAACCCAAAGTCAAACACGAGCCGACCCCAAAATTCAACAATGCCCAGTACAAGAAAACCTCAAATCACCATGCAAGCAAACTGAAGGGCGACGAATACGTACCATGGACCAAGACGGGCAGAAATCGAGCTCAGAAAATTAATCCACGTGACAACACGTCCAAGCCATGAGATATTGGCAGCAACACTCAAGCAATTCACGCGCAAGCAAACCAAGATCAATCCTCAAATCTCAAACGCAAGTTCTGAATCGCCAGAGCAGAAAACGAGGAAGCAATCGAAGTTGGAATGAATCAGAAAATGCCCTAAATCAACCTTATACCCGCCTGAACCAAGGTACCTCAGCCATTAATGCGCGAAAAGATGTTTCTGACAAGTCCGGAAACCCGAGCCCCAAGTGGAATTTCGGAGAATCCCAGAATGCGCGGAGACACGGATTCCGCAGAAATGCAGAAACCGGGGAAATCAGGAAGATCGGGACGTTGACGGAATCCGGGAAAATCCGACTGGACCGAAAAATCCCGAAGTTAGGCAAAAACCCGGAATCAGAGAATCCGGCAAGAGACGGACAAGGAACCAGGGCCGGAAAAATCCGCCAGAGGCGGAAAATCCTGGATTTAGGTGAAAACCCGGACTTAGCCAAAAACTCAATTTCAATCAACTGCAACCCCAAGGCAAGGGCAAAGCCAGCAAAACCAACATGTCAAGACCCCAAAATGATAAATCCAATAAAATCAAAGGTCAAAGACACCAAAAAAAAAGGGGGTCCCCACTCCAAGTGGGGCGTGTGTGCAAAAACTGCACAACAAAATGCAATGAACAAGAAAACAAAGATAGAAATTCAAATGAAAGCTTATTGAAATATTATTCAAAACATCCAAACCAACATCCCATGGGGGAATTGGTGCTACTTTGATGTGCAAAGTATCCCTTTCCCAATTCCTTGCAAGCTTTGATGATGAACAATGATGATTGTGCTCCTTGATGAAAATTCTCAATAACCTAGCTAAGATTGATGAGAAATTATGAAAACTTGGATGAAATGTTGATGAACTTGCTGAAAATTTGTAGAGAGTAATCTTGCCTCAAGTTGTGAATCCAAAACCAATAGAGAAGCCTTCCATTTATAGGAAAGAAGGATGGAGAGGTAAGAAACATGAGGAATGTGGGACTAAAGATGAACCAATAATAATGTGCCACTTGTCAACATCCTATTGAAGAGAAGTGGAGCACATTTTGATCAATGTGCATGATAAATACAATTAGGTAGAATTTGAAATTCAAAAGATGGCTTGTGGAGGAAGAGTTGAAAGATTAGTTAATGCCACTTGGCTCAAGAAAAGGGACATGTAAGAGTTATAAATTCCATGTTGGATGGAAAGTACTTTTGCGAAGGAGATTTCAAATTGGAGGAATATTACAAAGAGATGCCATTTTTGAATGAAATAGAAGAATTAATAAATCAAATAAATTGTTTTACATGTGCAAGTTGCAAAATCTAGAGAATTTGAGAATTAGAGTTAGAGTTAATAATGATTTAATTAACTTAGATGGAAATTAGTTGATTTGACATTTGACTTAGATTTTTAGATTTATTTAAATCAAATGGGAGGAATAATGAATATTAGATTTAATTAAATAAATTTTGATTTATTTAATTAAATGGGATGATGTTAGATTTGATCAAATAAAGGCGATTTATTTAATCAAAAGAGGAAATATGATTTAATAAAAGAAAGTGATTTATTTAATTAAAAGAGGAACATTAGGATTAATTAAACAAAATGATTTATTTAATTAAAAGAAGATAATGATTTAATCAAATATAGATTTATTTAATTAACAGAGGAATTATGATGAATTAATTAAATAAGGATTATTTAATTAATTGGTTAGTAAAGAAGTGATTCAGGGAGAACTAATGTTAGTAAATCAGGATCAAGTGCAGATATCGATTAGGATAATTTGAATGTCTACATTTTTCCCCTCTTTGAAGCAATGTAGCTACTACGTTGATTCAAAGAATAAACTTGCTGAGATCAAAATTTAAAACTTTTCTAATTTTTTCAGATGCCCCATTGCTACCCTAGTGGAAGAATTACATCAGTATACTACCCCCTTAAGAGATTAGACCAAAATTCGGATTTTTGGGTGATTTCTCAAAAAATGAGGACAAGTTGCCCGATAGGTCTAGAAAGGCTCCAAGATACTAAAAATGTGCCAAAATGAGAGAAAAAGTAAAATGAGCTTCGATTGGGAAAGAATAGGGTCGGGGGCACAAAACCCTAGTTTGGCAACTTAAATGGGGCAAAAAAACCCAATTTTCATGCTTAAATAGCCAAGGAGGGGTCATTTTCCATTCATTTTCACATTCCCACTTTTGAGCTCTAACCCTCCTACAAAATGGCACAAAGAGGGCTTCCCTGACACATTTTTGAGTGAGTTTGAGCATACCAGCGACCTCCAGGCATAGGACCAATGGTATGTGATCCTAACCCGACCTTTAATTTCAATTTTTGAGCACCTTTATTACACTTTGAAAGGTCAAACTTGTCCAACATCGCTATATAGCAATGCTAAAAGTGTATAATCGGTGATGCTAGGATTCAAATCATGCTGCCATTGTGACTTGCGGTGTTGCGTCACAGTTTAGCGTCAAGGGTCCAAAATCTAAATGGTGACACCAGTGCATATGGCAACGCCACGAGTCAATTAGGTTTTTGTTGATGGTGTTTTCTACACAGGAACAATTCAGACAGAATGTGATATTCTATCTCTCTTGAAAGGTAAACCTCTATCAGTAAGCCTCAAGAGATAACCCCAAGGTCTCTAATTTCAGGTCTTGACAATGCATAAACAACTCAATGATAAATGTGAAAATGTTGGTAATCACAAAGGGACCTTACTACAAGAAAATACTAAATCCTTAGATTTATTAGATCTAGCAATATGGTGATACTTTCAATCCTAAATCCAGCCTAAATGATAAAAGAAATAGAAAAAGACAAAGGTTTCAAGAGACTTATAAATTTAATACTAACTCTAAGATTGACAATGAAAATGATAAACACTTGAAATAGACCAATCCCTCAGAAACTAATTTCAGCTTAACCTAGATAAATCTGAAATCTTACCGATATACTACAATCTTCTAAGGTATTAAATATTTTTAGATCATGAATACTCATCCAAAACAATCTTCTTGCAATTGCAATGAACAAATAATCACAATTGAACTAAGCACAATGAATGTAAAAGTCCAGGCTAACTTTGCAAAGCAACTACCAGTCAGCTAGCTACAAAAAGTATGGACTAGTGATTGCTGCAAACAATTCAAATATTAAATCATAAACATCATCAAATCTTCTAGCATTAAACCTAGCACAACTATCTGTTGTGCATGTTTTGCACACCCACCCTACCATAGGCAGGGACCCCTTTTTTTTCACTCCAGACAATCTGCTTTGCTCCTATCTTTTTTTGCGTGCCCCATTTTCCAAGCCCAAATTGGTCATGTGCCTTCAAATGATCAAATTTACCTTACCAAATTCACCTACTTAGGGTATTCAAATTTGCGGAGAAATGAAGTTCCCCGTCCCTTTCTGCCCATTGTCTTGTTTCTGCTGACTTGGTCCCTGATCGCTCGATTCGCCTTTTTCTACATTTTTTACTTTGGGGCCAACTTTTTGGTGGATTTGGGATGTGTTTGGGGTGCCTAAGTGAACTGCCAAAGTTTTGTCAATGTTCCATAAAGTTTCAGTGGTTTCAGAACTTTCCCTCTAGAATTCCCTTCCTCTTTGGCTGTTTTGGAAACATCCGTGGACCCTTGCCAATCCGGTTTCCACATTTTTGACTTTGGGGCCAACTTTTTGGTGGATTTGGGATGTGTTTGGGGTGCCTAAGTGAACTACCAAAGCTTTGGTGGTTTCAGAACTTTCCCTCCGGAATTCCCTTCCTCTTTGGTTGTTTTGGAAACATTTGTGGACCCCTGTTGGTCCAGTTTCCACATTTTTGACATTGTGGACAACTTTTTGGTGGATTTGGGATGTGTTTGGGCTACTAAGTGAACTGCCAAAGTTTCATCAATGTTCAGTTAAGTTTTGGTGGTTTTAGAGTTTTGTCCCCCTTTGGCTATATTGAAACATCTGTGGAGCCCCAGCGTCCCGGCTTTTGGAGCCCAGCCCCTCCGTGGCTGTTTCCAGGACTCCATCCCTCTTTGGCCGTTTTGAACATCCGTGGAGCCCCGGTGACCCAGCCTCCGGAGCCCGAACGCTTCGTGGTCGTTTCTAGGAATTCGTCCCTCTTTGGCCATTTTGAACATCTGTGGAGTGCTGGCGACTCGGCCTCCAGAGCCCAGCCCCTCCGTGGCCATTTTTGGGACTCTGTCCCTCTTTGGCCATTTTGAACATCCATGGAGCCCCGACGACCTGGCCTCCAGATCCCAGCCCCTCCATGGTCGTTCCTGGGACTCCATCCCTCTTTGGCCGTTTTGAACATCTGTGGTCCCCTGTCGACCCGACCTCTGGAGCCTGGCCCCTTTGTGGCCATTTTTGAGACTCAATCCCTCTTTGGCCATTTTGAACATCCGTGGACCCCCGTCGGTCCGATTTCCACATTTTTTACTTTGGCGACAACGTTTTGGTGGATTTGGGATGTGTTTATCGTGCCTAAGTGAACTACCAAAGTTTCATCAACATTCGGTTAAGTTTCAGTGGTTTTAGAGCTTCATCCTCCTTTGGCTATTTTCGAACATCCGTGGAGCCCCAGTGGCCTGGTCTTCGGAGCCCGACCCCTCCGTGGCCATTTCCAGGACTTTGTCTCTCTTTGGCCGTTTTGAACATCCGTGGAGCCCCGGTAGCCCGGCCTACGGAGCCCGACCCCTCCATGGCCATTTCCGAGACTCTGTCCCTCCATGGCCATTTTGAACATTCGTGAGGCCCCGACAACCTGACCTCTGGAGTCCGGCCCCTCCGTGGCCGTTTTTGGGACTCTGCCCCTCCATGGTCATTTTGAACTTCCGCTTTTTTTGAAATGAGTCCAATATTTAGGAAGTTTTTATGGGCACTCTTCCTTCCCCTTTTCCCATGTGCTATAATTGAAAAATATTGGTTTTGCTAAGTTTTGTGAGGTCCAGGAACTTCCCTTCCAATTTGTTTTCCCCCATTCGCTGCCTACCTCCTTGGGACCACATTAATGTTTATGGTCCAAATGAGCTCCAAATATGAATATTATGATCTTTTGATGATGCATTGATGGATCTAATAAGGATTTTGCAAGATTTGACTAACGCTTTGATTGATTTTTGTATGAAAGCACTTATGACACTCCATGTATGTAGGATTCAAGAGCCCTATCGTGGGTCTGTCGAGGAGACCCATTGAGAAAGCTAAGCAAGGAATGTGCATAGCTTCTGTCACCATTCATTTCATATTCACCTCTCCTCCTAGGACCCACCAATAGGGTCAGTGTTATAAGAAGGCCTGTGCCAAGGAAGTCAAGGACAAAAATGCAAGGGGGTGGTCTTGAAGAGAGCATAAGGGAGCTATCCACCCAAATCAGGGGTGACCAATCCATTGATTCCAATCGTCGACGGGCTCATTTGATCTAAGGAAGAACACTGCAAACACATCAAGTAAGAAGGGAAAATTTCAAGTAGTTTCAGCTATAGTAAAAGGGCAATCAACTAAATGACAAAATTGCTACAACACCTAAGCACTAGATGACAAAACAGGGAAAAGACAAAAATGTATTTTAAAATTGCTGGATATTGTGGGGTAGGTGAAACCCTTGTGTAAATCAAATCTAGGCCACACAATGTAATTTAATCCTAGCCATTCATTTGGGCTTTGGAAAAATATAAATAGGGGTTTTCCCCTCATTTGTAAGGGTTGGAGAACTAATGTAAAGACATTCTATAGCAATAGAAAGCAACATTGCATAATTTATGGGTGTTTCTTTTGAGTTTTCTCTTTATGTATGCATGGTTCAACTTCCCTATTAGTTTTAGTATTATTTTTTGAATGGTTGTCATGATGGTGTTGCTGTTATAGTATTTGATGAGCTTCCATCTCATAGTTTTAGCACTTGTTGATGACAAGTTGCTATGCAATGTTAGCCTGGGCTTCTTTATGTCATTGTTGCAACCTAGTTCAATTGCATGTTCATGATGTGTATGTGTAATTTGGAAATCAACAAACCTTAGAAGATTGCACTAGTTTTGTGTAGCTGTAGGTTTCTCTTGGTCAAGCAAAACTCAGTTTTAGAAGTCTATCTACTATAGCAACCACTAGTGTTATTGTTCATTCGTAGCTTAGGATTATAACTACTTTCTTAACCCTTCTCCTTTTCCTATTTCTTTTAATCCTTGGTTAGAGTAGGATCCAAAGCATCACCATGAAGCTAAACTAGATGAACTTGATGAGTTCTAGCTTGTTTTTTTGATTGGATAGCCACTGTTCATTCACTTCCAGTAGTTTGAAACTGCATTTGCAGACCCAACTTCCCATGCTTTGTAACTCATCTGTAAGTCCACCTTGTGATTCCAGCAAATCACATAAATCAACTGAGATATTCCAAGCACTGTCAAGACCTAACATTAGAGACCTTGGGATAGTGTTCTGCAATCTGATTGTGAAAGATTGTCTTTCAAGAGAGGTAGTGGACCTACGCACTACTTGTGTTGAGAAGTGCATAAAAAACACATCAATAGAACTGGCACTAGAAGGAGGGCATGACATGTTGAGGCTACAAAACTGAAAGTTGGAAATCAAAAAGAGCACTTTCAAAGAAGAAATCAGAGATAGGGAGATCTCTTTTAATGCTAAAAATCAGAAAATTCTGAAGGCAAGTAGAAGCTTAGTCAAAATGGAGTAGCATGCACAAATTGACATCACTCAACTGCATGCAGATTTGAACAAGAGACTGAAGAAGCCATTGCAGCAATTTGAAGTGTTAGATAGATGTCAGATCCATTGCACTCATAGGCACAACATGCTGGGATGTCTCACATTCTTGAGTAGAATTGAAAGGGTATTGCAGGGAGAAATTCCCTTTGGAAAATATACCATCCCTTGGCCCCTGAAGACCCACAAGAAGAATTGCAAACCATGGCAACCAAGGCATTTAAGGACTTGAACCAGGAACAATTGATCAGCAAAGTCAAACCAAGATTGGAGGAAATATTGATGTCTATTTGGTGTAGATTCCACAATGCACCCCACTCAGAATTCACTTGTTCATCATGTAACAACATCATCATTCAAGCTAAGGGTTGTTCGAACAAGTTGGAGCAGCCAAGTCCCAATGAAGAGAAGTTATCCCATGAGGCAAAAGAGCTGTCAACATCCGAAGGACAACAAAGTAAAGATGAACCAAGAAATTTGATACAAGCTAATGTTGGAGCAGCAGACATTGAAGTTGAAAACCAAGAGGAAGAGGAAAATTTCACTAGGATAGAAAGGTGCCTTGGTGAAAATCCAATTGAAACTAATTTAGAAGGCCTCCCCTCCACCAATCAAAGGCAGTCCTTTACTCTAGAAGAAGAGCAATTGGTAGGTGATTATGAACCAATGAAGTCTGTAGCCATGGATGTTAGGATAGCTAGCTCAGATGTTGAAAATCAGAAAGAGGAAAGGGATGACAACCTTGGAGTAGTAGAAAATGATGATGAGAGTATAAGTGAAATCAGACTAGAAGGCTTCTCCTTCATCAATGACAACAATCAAGAATCTGAAAATGAAAGTTTGGAGGAGTGGGAACAACCACTCGCCATGGCTATTGACAATCAAGCTTCTTTTTCAAGTGATGATGAGGACCCAGTAGTAGAAAGATATGACCAGCTCATTTCTAGATTAGCAAAGGATTGGTTAGAGCTAAAATACCAAGTGGATTTGGAGGTACTACTACTGCCGAATTGGTGTAGACTTCATGATTCATCACACTCTAAGTTTGCATGTGAGCTGTGCAAAGAGGCTATCAAACAAGTTAGAGGAAAAGTGGAGCAGCCAAGTGCTCGACCTCCTCTACTTGCTACTCAGATCGAAGTAGAAGACCAAGAGCTAGAGCCAAGTGACAACTCAGCTAAAGGTGGACCTCAAGAGGATGTTGGGGCAGCAATAGAAGAAGGACGACAACACAATATCAAGCCTCTGAGTGATGAAGTAGATAAAATGGGAATTTTTTCCACCAGTCATCAAGAAGTTCTTCCTCTTGAAGAGCAGTTGTGCACCATGGACAATAGGCTTTTTGGTGAGTCTTTGGAGGGAGATTGCATAGTGAATTTTGGTCCCCTTGATGGGGTGCCATCAATTGATGACTTCTTTCCATTGGGAGATGCACTACGGATGTATGCTCATGCCAAGGAAGAGCACATCCCAGAAGATGGTAGCAATGAATACATACTCCTTGAGCCCCTAAACAATGACTTACTAGAGTTTCCAGATTGGGAGAGGAGCTCTTTCTCCATTTACAGTGATAGTGAGCAAGAGGAAATGACTAAACATAATAATGAGATGCATGAACAACAAAGGGAAGAAGACAAAGGTGGGGGTGTTTTGATGGCTTCCAACAAGTATGATAGAATTGACCAACTACAAGATGCAACTTGGAGCCCTTCCACCATGGTCATTGTTGATCCTCCTTCACATTTAGGGAGCTACAATAGGACAGATTTGTCCATGTCATTATCCCATGACATTGAACATCATTTAAAGGAGGTTGACACTTGGGGAAGGAGACAAGAAAACATACTACCATTTGAGGATAGCAACCAAGTGGATCCCAAGTTTGCAGATGATCAATGTGGAGAAGTATTTCTTTATGAAGAACTACCAATCGAGGCTGTAGATCCCATTGGTAGATTGGAAGAGTTGTTTGCTACCCCATCCTCCCAGCCTTATGCAAGCTTAATGTTTGAAGTGTTGCACCCTCCATCGCACCTGCTTGAGGCTACCAATGCAATGATCAACGATGTTGTGCTTGCTCTCGACTGCCCAACGCTGTCACCTCCATGTGATGACATACAGGTTCTATCCTTCCTTGCCCCTATTATTTCTCATAACTACACTTATTATTTTGATTATGGGAATGAGGGAAAACAAACATGTTTATGGATTAACCATGGGTTCAACGAGCCTTCTTAATTGCTGATTTTTCATGATGATGTGATTGAACTTGAGTGTTGTAACATTGAATTTCTTTTTTCAGAATATAATGATAAGTTTGCATGGTTAAGAATGATAATGATCGCCCGTTTTCTTGTGCATGCACTGCGAAATCCAATGAACGTTAATGTTGGCTTGCCTTGCCTAAACATAGTGCTTTGTAAATATCTTTGTACATAGCCTGTTTTGAGTAGTATAGGTTTCCTGTAAATACTTTGCTTTCCCGCTTTTCTTAGGTTAGTTGGTGTGTGTAGGTTGCTTGCTTTGTTGGTTGTTTGCTTTTTGTTTGCTTTTTGTTTTCTTTTTCTTTGTTGCTATTTTGCTTGGGGTCCCTTTGCTTTTAGCTAGGCACATCTATGTGCACAACAACCATACTTATCACCTAGGGTTGTTCTACGTATTTCTTTGTCAAACTCTAATCAAGTCTTTAGAGTGGATGGTGAAGGTCTTCTGTTAGTGTCAAGTGATCTGGGTGTTTGATTCAAAGATGATAAGTTGTTGGTTTAGTCTGACTCTGACGTATTTTGAAATCTTACAGATCTTACACATCTTAAGAATCCAACTATCACTGTAGGGCCTTTTGTGAAGTCTAGTTAAGTGAAAATTTTAATTTTCTGCTCCAGTGCCACTGTGATTCTCAGCCCTAAACGCGAGTTTCGATGCTTTCAGGTTGAAATAAAAGAGATAAAAAGAGAAAAGAAAGAAAGAAATAAAACATTGAAAATTAAAAGAAAGAGAAAATTCAAATTTTCAGGGGTATTCGAGCAACTCTATCGGGGTTATGGACGCCCGACCAATAGTAGAGCATAACGATAACCTCGTTGAGGCTATAGATGCCTAACTAGAAGTGAGGCAATGTCCCTGATGCTTTTAGAGTTAGAATAAACTACGTAGCTTAACTTGATGGAGCTTGGGTTCCTGTAGCAACTGAAGGATGCGAATTAATGCAACTCCACACACTTTGATTTTTAGCATACTAAAGGTTGGGTTGGCTAGTTGTTTTGATCCTTTGGTTGGGAGTCTAGTTTTGTTTGCCCTAGCATGAAGGTCAAAACCAGAGATTTTGGGTTCATGATTCCAGTTTGTCATCAAAATACTTTGGAGTATTTCTCCAGTGAGTTGCCATTTGTTGTGCATGTTTTGCACACACGCCCCATCGTAGGCAGGGACCCACTTTTATTTGCTCCCAATAGGCTAATTTGCTCCTGTCTTATTTTGCGTGCCCCATTTTCCAAGCCCAAATTGGTCATGTGCCTTCAAATGATCAAATTCCATTTACCAAATTCACCTACTTAGCGTATTCAAATCCACGGAGAAATGAAGTTCCCTGTCCCTTTCTGCCCATTGTCTTGTTTCTATTAACTTGGTCCCTAATCGCTCGATTCATTTTTTTCTACATTTTTGACTTTGGGGCCAACTTTTTGGTGGATTTGGGATGTGTTTGGGGTGCCTAAGTCAGCTACCAAAGTTTTGGTGGTTTTAGAACTTTCCCTCCAAAATTCCCTTCCTCTTTAGCTATTTTGGAAACATCTGTGGACCCCTACTAGTCTGGTTTCCACATTTTTTACTTTGGGGCCAAATTTTTGGTGGATTTGGGATGTGTTTTGGGTGCCTAAGTGAACTGCCAAAGTTTTGTCAATGTTCTGTCAAGTTTCAGTGGTTTCAGAACTTTCCCTTTGGAATTCCCTTCCTCTTTGGCTATTTTCGAAACACCCGTGGACCCCTGCCGGTCTGATTTCCACATTTTTTACCTTGGGGCCAACTTTTTGGTGGATTTCGGATGTGTTTGGGCTGCCTAAGTGAACTTCCAAAGTTTTATCAATGTTCGGTTAAGTTTCAGTGGTTTCAGAGCTTCGTCCCCCCTTGGTTGTTTTGGAACATCCATGGAGCCCTGGCGGCCTGGCCTCCGGAGCTTGGCCCCTCCCTGGCCATTTCTGGGACTTTGTCCCTCTTTGGCCATTTTGAACATCTGTGGAGCCCCGACGACCTGACCTCCAGAGCCCAAACCCTCCATGGCCGTTTCTAGGACTCAATCTCTCTTTCATTGTTTTAAACATCCCTAGAGCCCCGGCGACCCGACCTCCAGAGCCCGGCCCCTCCATGGCCGTTTCCGTGACTTCTTCCCTCTTTGACCATTTTGAACATCCGTGGAGCCCCAGTGACCTGGCCTACGGATCCCGGCCCCTCTGTGGCCGTTTATGGGACTCCATCCCTCTTTGGCCATTTTGAACATCTGTGGACCCCCGTTGACCCAGCCCCTCTATGGTTGTTTCCGGGACTCCATCCCTCTTTGGCCATTTTGAACATCCATGCACCCCCATTAGTCCAGTTTCCACATTTTTTACTTTGGGGACAACTTTTTGGTGGATTTGGGATGTGTTTGTGGTGCCTAAGTGAACTGCCAAAGTTTCATCAACGTTCGGTTAAGTTTCGGTGGTTTCGTAGCTTCGTCCCCCTTTGGCTATTTTGGAACATTCGTGGAACCCTGGTGGCCTAGCGTCCAGAGTTCGACCCCCTTAGTGGCCATTTTTGGGACTTTGTCCCTCTTTAGCCATTTTGAACATCCGTGGAGCCCTAATGACCTAGCCTCCGGAGCCCAGCCCCTATGTGGCCATTTCCGGAACTCCTTCCCTTCATGGTCATTTTGAACATCCATGAGGCCCCAGCCACCCGACCTCTGGAGCCCAACCCCTTCGTGGCTATTTTTGGGAATCCGCCCCTTCGTGGCCGTTTTGAATTTCCACTTTTTTTGAAATGAGTCCAATATTGAGGAAGTTTTTATGGGCACTCTTCCTTCCCCTTTTCCCATGTGCTATAATTGAAAAATATTGTTTTTGCTAAGTTTTGTGAGGTCTAGGAACTTCCCTTCCGGTTTGTTGTCCCCCATTTGCTGTCTGCCCCCTTGGGCCCACATTAATGTTTATGGTCCAAATGAGCTCCACATATGAATATTATGATCTTTTGATGATGCATTGATGGATCTAACAAGGATTTTGCAAGATTTGACTAATGCTTTCCCTGATTTTTGTATGAAAGCACTTAAGACACTCCATGTATGTAGGATTCAAGAGGCCTGTCGCAGGTCTGTTGAGGAGACCCATGGAGAAAGTTGAGCAAGGAATGCGCATAGCTCCTGTCACCATTTTTTTCATGTTCGCCTCTCCTCCTAGCACCCACCAATAGGGTCAACGTTAGAAGAAGGCATGTGCTCAGGAAGTCAAGGACAAAAATGCAAAGGGGTGGTCTTGAAGAGAGCATAAGGGAGCTATCCACCCGAATTAGGGGTGACCAATCCATTGATGCCAATCATTGACAGGCTCATTTGATCCAAGGAAGAACACTGCAAACACATCAAGTAAGAAGGGCAGCTTTCAAGTAGTTTCAACTACAATAAAAGGGAAATTAGCTAAATGACAAAATTGCTACAACATCTAAGCACTAGATGAAAAAAATGGGAAAAGACAAAGATGTATTTTAAAATTGTTGGATATTGTGGGGTAGGTGAAACCCTAGTGTAAATCAAATTTGGGCCACACATCGTAATTTAATCCTAGCCATTGATTTGGGCCTTGGAAAACTATAAATAGGGGCTTTCCCCTCATTTGTAAGGGTTGGAGAACTTATGTAAAGACATTTTGTAGCAATAGAAAGCAACATTACATGATTTATGGGTGTTTTCTTTTGAGTTTTCTCTTTATGTATGCATGGTTCAACTTCCCTATTAGTTTTAGTATTAGTTTCTTGAATGGTTGTCATGATGGTGTTGCTATTATAGTATTTGATGAGCTTCCATCCCATACTTTTAGCACTTGTTGATGACAAGCTGCTGTGCAAAGTTAGCCTGGGCTTCTTTATGTCATTGATGCAACCTAGTTCAATTGCATGTTCATGATGTGTATGTGTAATTTGAAAATCAGCAAACCTTAGAAGATTGCACTATTTTTGTGTAGTTGTAGGTTTCTCTTGGTCAAGCAAAACTCAGTTTTGGAAGCCTATCTATTGTAGCAGCCACCATTGTTATTGTTCATTTGTAGCCTAGGATTAGAAATGATTTCTTAACCCTTCTCCTTTTGCTATTTCTTTTAATCCTTGGTTAGCGTAGGATCCAAAGCATCACCATGAAGCTAAATCAGATGAACTTGATGAGTTCTAGCTTGCTGTTTTGAGTGGACATCCACTGTTCATTCACTGCCAGCAGTTTGAAACTACATTTGCAAACCCAACTTCCCATGCTTTGTAACTCATTTGTAAGTCTACCTTGTGATTCTAGCAAATCACATAAATCAACTGAGATATTCCAAGCACTGTCAAGACCTGACATTAGAGACCTTGGGATAGTGTTCTGTAATATGATTGTGGAAGATTATCTTTCAAGAGAGGTAGTGCACCTATGCACTACCTATGTTGAGAAGTGCATAAAAAACACATCAACACTATCCAATACACTTAAGCAACTTCTAAAGATAGAATAACAGAAACCATGTCAGATAAAACTCAACACAAGAAAGGCACCAAATCACAATGTCTTCACTTGCATTAAATTACCCAAAGTAGCAACAATTCTAGTATTATGTTACAACACTTGCTTGAAAATAAGACTAAATTCTAACTCTAACTCTTTCTTTATTGCTTTAATTCACCCCAATATCAAAACTATCTAGCCCTTATAAATGAGGCAAAATTCCATACCTATAGAAACCCCCAAGATATGTTGGCCTAATTAGGGTTTACAATAATAAATGACCACAAAACAAGTCATCCAAGAAGAATTCAAAATAAGCAGAATTATGCATTAAATTCATGTACTCCATTTAGGTTAGCCTGGGTCTCCAACATAATCTAGACCAATGCATGTGAAGGAGAAGAGAAATAATGGGGAAGCACAAATTCTGATGTAGCATTGCATTAACTACTTCCCCCTTTATCCTTAGCGTGATCCATATTATCCTACACCATCAAAAATATCCTATCCAAGTCGGCTTTAGGTGGCATAATCAAAACCTTAATCCTTCTTTCGATGGACTTGATAAAATTTCTTGACTTCTTTACCATTTTATCCCAATCTACCTTACTTGTTTGATATTTATCAATAGCTGCAATGTAGGTAGCTGCATCATCCAACTGGTGTTCAATGATCGGGCCCTCATTTACTGGAGAATACACATCCCACCACCATCTTCTCAATTTCTCCAAGCTAAGATGTTTTGGCACAAATCTCTTTCTCCCTGTCATCACATCAAAGAAGGAAATGCACTTATTGTAAATTTCAGTCAAGGTTTCCTTAATCTATTTCCCTTGTTTATATACTTTCTTTAATACCTTCTACCTTATTTGCAAAGCTTCATACCATTCCCAAGGTTCCATAGCTTTGTAGGAAGGAAGAATTCCATCACTTACCAATCTTTCCTCGGTATACTCCATGATGGTCTTAGTCTTTTGCAATAGGATATCTACGTCCTCCTTATCCTGTGCTCACACATTTCTTAGCCAATCGAATGATCTGATTGCATCTACTCTAGTTGAAAGAATGCCCTTGATAGCATCATCTCCCTTGGTTTGTACCCCGTATAATGAACCAATTGTAGCATGTGTGGTGCTTTTCATTCTTTCCAACTCTGATATTGTTTCTTGTGGTAGGAAACTTGTAGCAGATGATGAGGAACTAATGGATTGCAAAGGCTTCATCAAGTCTTTCCTTCTTGAATTTAGCTCTGAATAGCTACTTGGGTAGCTTGGAAAAGTGGGACAGAGGCTTCTCCAACCAGGAATTGATGACCTATTGGGACTTGATGATATCTTCCTCATAGAACTTCTTTGCCATATCTATATCAAAAGCAACCACATGAGACCTATCTGGCATGTCAAAGGTCTAGGCTATAGACACAAGATTTAGATTTTCCACAATTCTCCCTTGGGGACCAAATATCCTTTGTGTACCCCTGTCATAGTGTCTAGCACATTCGAACACCAATTCATAACACTTCAATATAGGAGGAAATCCAGCTACATGTGCCAACCCCAATTTCAATACTCTTGTAGCTAACAAAGGGAGATTTAGTGTTGCCATCCTTGTCTTGAACTCCTCATAATCCCATAGTCCAACATTTGTATCAGTTACCTCTGACTAGATGGAAGTCAACTTGCTCTCGGGGATTCTACTTTTTATATCCATTTTGATTATTTCTACCTCGGAAATAAAAGATCCCTCTACACTTGGATCCATTACTCTACTCTTGGTTCCATTTATCACTGCCTTACTCGATTTAGCCTACATCCAACAAAGAAACCATAATAAAGATCACATGGAACCCAAGTTAATTAATCAAAAATGGCATATTCAACCTCAATATAACTCCCATGATCAGAAAAATTCTCTAAAACCTCATAGGAATTGATCATCTCAATGTTCGGGTTTTTAGTCCTCCCACAAAATCCAGGCCAGAGAGGAATTTCAAAAAATTCCCAGCCAGGCGGATTTTAGTGAAATAACATAAAAGCATCCAATAACCATTTAATCAACTGTCATTAACTAAGAAACAACATGACACATCTTTAAATAATTCAAATTGATCATACAATGCATAATCACTAGCTAATAAATCATGCTATCTCTCAGTTCTTCATTTTCAACAAAGTTTCAGAGAATTCCACCCAAAACGGAAATTTGTGAAAATAGCAATCTACGAATTCTGGGAAAATGAAGGGACAAAGGAAATTTTAGGAAAATCCGAAGGAAAAGGAAATCCACGAAGTAGGGAAAACTCCAGATCACTATACATTTCAAGAAAACAAAGAGAAAATGGAAAGTCGAAGAATTTCAACTATTAAGGAATTTTGCGAAGGCTTGAAATACCGAATGTCAACATTTTCTCGTGACTTCACTCAAATTGATCGAATGATCACAAATTTGAGGATCTTGAACTTGAAACCAGCTTGACATGAACCTCCTACAAATCATCTTTAAATTTGAGGCTCATCCTAAAGTAAATTGAGAGGAAATTGTGATGCCCTAACCATGAAACCCTAAAATTCTACCATGAATGCACAGGACAAGCTTGGGCTCAACTTACTCATTGACTAGGTTTATAGAAGGTTCTTTATGACCTACACAAGCAAGCTACCTCATAATGAAATTGAAAAACAAGCTTGAAAACTCACTTGGGGATCATCAATCCAACATAATCGAACAACCCTAACTTTAGATGTTCAATTCCCAAACATACATAAATTCAGACTCCAAGCACACTCAAGATTTCACAGAATCACTCACATTCAACAATCAAAAGAAAGTAAATGCATACATACCATTGATGAATTGAGACTCGATTACTACAATGATAGGTAGCAATCTTCAGCACCACAACAAACAACAATAGTTATGATGACGCCTAGGAAAATCACCACCAAATCCAAGAATTCACAAATCCAACACACCAAATCCAGCCAAGCATTCAGGATCAAGCACTCCAGATCAATAGAAAGCAAATGATGATAAAACTTAATGGTATAAAACTCCACAAAATTGATTAAATACCTAGTGTAGAAATCGTACAAACAAGCATTAATGTAGTCGACAAGACAACCTTGACCAAAACTCAGAAATCCAATAAAACGACGAAATTTCAAAGAAATCTGGTCACCACGAAATTCTGTTAAGGACCAAAATCTCTGGACCACAATGCAAAGTAGCCACCACTAGGTTCTAAGAGTATCTGGGGAATTCCGCCAAGAGTGGATTTTCTGAGAGTAGTGAAAAACTTAGAATGAGTCTAAAACTTGAGGTTTTCAATCAATATCACAGAGGGTTCACCAATGTAGGTAAAATAAATATTCAAGCTCATGCCAAAGAAAGTAAATCCCCAAGATCAAAGGGCCAAAACACCAGGAATGAAAGAAAAAGAGGGTCCCTACTTTCAGCGGGGCATGTGTGGCAAAAAATGCACAACAAATGGCAACTCTACTGGGAAAATGCTCTAGAGCATTTCAGTGAAAAAATGGAATCAAGAACCCAAAATATTTGGTTTCAATCCATACATTAGGTCATCAATTTGACAGAGTTTCAAAACTTAGAGGTAAGCAAACCATTCTTTTACTAGGGTAAAATTGTGTGCATATGTGTTCATTCCTATTTTCCTTGGTTACAATGAGGATCAAATTTTGTCTGACTAGGCTACATAAAGATTCAAACTCCAAAATAAACCTAGATAGAGCCTCACTGCCAGTCGGGTGTTCATAGCCTCGATGAGTTTATCGTTGTGATTCCCCACAAGCATAGCTCTATTGCCAACCAGGCGTCCATAGCCCCGGTAGAGATACTTGGATACTCCTGATAAGTTTTGTTTGTTCTTTTTATTTTCAATATATCTTTTTATTTTTCTTCTTTTTGATATTTCTTTTCTTTTCACTTTTGTTTCAACCTAGGAACAATGAAGTTCACACTCAGGGTTGAGAACCATAGTGGCACTGAAGCAAAATATAAGGTTTTTCACCTAAATAGACTTCATAGGAACCCCTTGCAACCTTATAATTTTAAAAGATCTATGTAAAATGTAAGACCCAAATACATTCTAGATTTAACTTAATCCCCTGGATTATCCACTTAAAACACTTAATACATATGACACCAAATAGAGGACTTTCACCAACTGACTCCCAAAAAAAAGATTGAAGTTTGTAAAAGAAATATTCAAAACAATCCCATATAATAATATGATTTCCATGTAGGTGCAACACACCCGGAAGAAAACAAGAAAACCTCCAAAGAAAAAGAGGAGCAAAAACAAACCAAACCGCAAGAAAACAAGAACAAACCAAAAGAAAAACAGAAAATGAAACCTACCCTAACTAAAGCAAAGCAAAGAAAACCAAACAAAAAGGAAAACCTATTCTAACTATGCATAAGGAAAGAGTTGTAAACAACTCAAGATTGGAAGTAATGCTTCAAGTACTGCCCATTGACATGCACTGGAATATCCTCCCCACTAAGGGTTTTCAAGTGAAAAGCATTATCTCCTAGGATCTTTGAAATCTAATAAGGGCCAAGCCAAAGTTTTTCAAATTTACCATGTTCCCCTTTTTGGTCATGTGCTTTATACTAGTAAAGAACCAAGTCAAAAATCCTAAAGGCTTTTACCTTAGCTCTCTTATCAAACCATTTTTTAACTATGCCCTGATGCTTGGAAAAGTTTTCTAAAGCTTCATCTCTTCTTTCTTCAAGGTGCAACAACTCTGTGAGGCGGGCCTCATGCCTGTTCTCTTCATCATAATATTCATTAATAAACTACAAAGTAGGGATCCTTAATTGAATAGGAAATACAAGTTCCAAGCCATACACAAGGTGGTAAGGAGAGGTTCCTAGGGAAGTCTTTTGCCTTGTACAATCTTCCCATAGAGAAAATCTAAGCTGAGTATGCCAATCCTTGGGATTCTTCTCTAATAACTTATGGATGACTATTAAGAGGTTTTAATTGGAAGACTCAACCAAACCATTACCTTCTGGATAATAATTGGATGCAAACTTTATTACAATTCCATGATCAAAGGCCCAATTAGAAAACTTCAATGATGCAAATTCAGGACCATTATCACAAACTAAAGATATAGGACATCCAAATCAATTAATAATACCTGATTCAATGAAATTGATTACCACTTCAAAAGTACATTGTTTGCATGCAAGAGCCTCAGTCCATCACGTGAAATAATCAGTGGCAGTGAGGATATACATGTGGTCTGTAGAAGAAGGTGGATTGATTGGACTTATGAAGTCCATTCCCCACTATGTGAAAGGTTTTACCTCAAAGATTGGTTGAAGTGGAAGAGTTGCATATTTTTCCTTGGTTGTTGTAGTTTGACACACAAAGAAAGTTTTGACATGATTGTGTGTGTCCTTGAACAATGTAGGCCAATAATAACTAGACCTCATAATCAAGTTTGCAGTGGAAGGTGCAGATCCATGGCCAGTACCATATCTGTCATGAAATTCTACCATGACCCTTTCGGCCTCCTGTTGTCCCAAACATCTCAAATATACACCTTCATGGTTCCTTTTGTATAAGATAGCTCCCTTTAGCATGAAACTGTAACTCTTCAAACCTAATGCCTTTCTCTGCACTGCATTAAGATGGTCAGGACACCGTTGATTCAAAAGATAGTGTATGATATCATCATACTAGTCCCCTGGAGAAACATCTTCAAGATTGTAATGTTGGGCTGCAAGGTCAAGGCCCATTTATGCCATTGTTATTGTAAGCCCTTTCCCTCTTACCAACTTCATGGATTGAATCTCAATATCATATTCCTACAACATGGTCACCCACTTTTCCTGACATTCTCCCAACTCATTTTGCATCAACAACAGCTTGACTACAAGATCATGAACTATTGCAAAGACCTTGTTCCTAAGAATATATTTCCTGAACTCCTTCACAACTCTGACCAAGGCATAGGTTTGTTTCTCCACACTTGGATACCTTAGTTCTGCATCTTTCAATGGTGCACTCATAAATGCTATGGGGTTCTCATTCCCTTGATCAAAAATTTGAGTCAACATGCCAGCACATGAGTGAGCAGAAGCAAATGAATATATGTAAAATGGCTTATCATAATTAGGACTCACCACTAGAGCTTTAGTAATGGCCCTTTTGATTTCTGCAAATTTGTCTTTAGCTTTTGTACTCCATTCAAATTTAGCTTCCTACTTCAACATAGCATTCAATGGCTTGACTAATTCTGCAAATCCTATGATAAACTTCCTTATAAAATTAATTTTTCCAAAGAATGACTTCATCTCTTTCTTGTTAGCTAGTGGTTGAATCTTAAGTATGTCTTCCACTCACTCAAGGTCAATTGTAATTCCTTTATCTGAGATAACATGTCCCAAAAACTTTCCCTCAGTAACTCCAAAGATGCACTTCTTTTGATTAAGAGATATGCCAAATTCTCTACACCTCTGAAACACTTTGCATAAATCAGCTATATGATCACCTCTCTTTTTAGAAAATACTTTCAAATCATCCATATAAATAATTATGCACTTACCGATTATACCCTTAAAATAAATGTCCATAGCTCTCTGGAATGTGGCTCCTACATTGATCAACCTGAAAGGCATCCTCCTATAAGTGAAAGTACCCCACTTTGTGGTGAAAGCAATTATATGCATGTATTCATACTGTACCATAACTTGATTGTATCTGGAGTAGCCATCCAGAAAAGACATCATTTGAGACCCATTGAGAATCTGAAGTATTTCATCCAGTGAAGGTACTGGATAATTTTCCTTTTTTGATGCTCTGTTAAGGTTCCTGAAATCCAGACACAATTTGATTTCACCATTATTTTTTCTCACAGGAACAAGGTTTGCAACCTAGGTTGAATGTCTAACTGGGAGTATGATTTTGGCAAACAACAACTTTTGCACTTCCTTTTGAATTATGGGCTCCAACAAGGCATTAATTGGTCTTTGCCTCTGCCTGAAGGGTCTTACTACTCCTGGATTCAGAGGGATAGCGTGAGTTATAATTGATGTGTCATATGTCTTCAAGTCTTCATAACTCCAAGCTATCACATCCTAATATGTATGTAATGCATCAATTATTCCTTTCCTCTCCTTTGGGGTACATACTTTTCCAATAAATACATTCTTGATATCACCTTGAGTTCCCATATTATACGTTTCACATTGTCCATTGATGGACTATTTCTTGGCATCTTGTTCTTGATCTCTAACCTTATCTAGATCAAGGATTCTTTCTAGTTGCACCATTCCTCTAGGAATAGTATTAGTTTTCAGATTAATCACCCCTTCCAAATCCATCTTTGCTTCTTGAGGTTTAGTTTCATCAATAATCTGAGAAGCAAAGACATCTGAACTTGTGATAAAATCTAAAATATTCTTATCATTTTCAAATACCTAGAAATTGGTAACATTATTAGGTACTAAAGGCACCAGGGTCAATTCCACTGTAAATTTCTTCAGTCCAGAAAGAGACAAAGGTTGTAATGTTCTAGCTTCCTGAGCAAGAGAATCCGTTGTTTGGTTCTTATTATGTGGTAACAATTGAATGTTGAAGGCATCAAATCCTTCAATAAGGTCCCATACTTTGTGCCTATAATTGGTCATCCTTTGGTCATGACATGAGTACTACCTCCTGACTTGTTTGACCACTAACTCAGAGTCCCCAAAGACTTGCAAAATCTTAACCCTTTTCTTTAGTGACATAAGCAACCCATGAATCAAGGCCTCATATTCTGCTACATTATTAGTACAATGAAACTGAGGTCTATGAGCAGCAAAGAAATTTTTACCTTTTGGAATGACTAACTCAAATCCTTCCCCAACTCCTTGCTTTGATTTAGATCCACCAAATCTTAAGGTCCAACAACCAGCACTTACAGACTTCCTTGCTGCATCTCTTGCACTATTATTGTTGGAGGGTTCCTTAGATAGCATCACTTTCTTCCCTCTAGGGTCCTCTTGAATATTCTGAATACTATTTTTGACTACTAGAATAGGGTTGATACATTTCTGCACTTGTTCTACTATAGTTTGGCACAAGTAGAAATCTAGTTCGGAGTGCGAAGTGTTATGAACTCTACACCAATTTGGAAAGATTAATTCTCCAAAATTCATTTCCCTACCCAACTGAATCTGATCCTCAATGCACTTTTGAAAGAATTCTTGTAAATTATCCAACAAGCTGAGTTGAGGGTTCTTAGGAACATCATCATTAATGGGTTCCGCTAAAGCTCTAGTACCACTAGATTCAACAATGAGATCCATGGGTGTAGCATGTAGCATAAGGATTTCTTCCACATTAGATTCCTTAAAAGGGGCTGCAAGTACATAACTACCCATACTCACTTCTGATATCAATATTTCATTGGAGGTATTCTAATATTTTGTGATCATATATTTCATCATGGGTTCTCTTTCAATCCTGATCTGATCTGGCACTCCTTTCCAAGGAAGCCACATATAAGAGTGATTGGTTGATACATATCCATTCAAGGCCCTGGTAAAGTCTTTTTCTAGAATAAGACTGTAAGCATTAGGTATATTTTCCACCTGTATATTAATAACTTGTTGAATTCTAGGGTTAGAGGCAACCTACATATGAATCATGTTCAATTCCCCTACAATATTAACCTCAGTTCTATCTAGTTGAGTAACTTTATTTTGAGAATCAACAAGAGTAATACCCAAGGCTCTACAGACACCAAAGGTATTGCATTGGTAGAAGCACCTGAATCTAATAAACAATTGTGCAATTTCTTACCAAATATACTAACAGAGATCAGAAATGGAGTGTTTTTTTCCCTTGGAACAGAGTCAAGGGAGTATCCACCTGAGCTACTTGAGATTTATCTTTCTCTTTCCCTTTATCTCTAGGTGGTGTGTGAACCTGATTGTGAATCTGATTTTTCCCTTTTACTGGTTGAGAATTGGATTCTTTATTAACACTCTCACCAACTGATTTATCTTGTGATATTGAATTTGCATTGTAAGCTCCGAGAACTACATTTCTAAGAGTTGGAACTCTCAATAACTCAAATGCAGAGAGACTTACCTTTAGCTTCTTGAGTTCTTCTGCAACATATATGGCCAATTGTTATGTACTCAGATCAACAGGGGCCTCTTTTGGATATTCCACCACCATGTCCTTGCTTGCTTCAACACTCTTTCCTTTTGACGGATCAACTTGTGCTTGTCCTTCCTTTGACAGGTATTGATCAGGTGCATGAGGATATGGTGGATTGTTACTGGCATTGGGATCTAGAGGTGTGGTGAAGTTTTTTGGAGGAATAGAGGTGGTGAAGGGGCCTCCAGCCTATGGACGCATATGTGGTAAGTCCCTCAGATTATATTTTTTTAAAGGTTGCTGGAATGTCTATACCTCTTCAATATAAGCTTCTTCTTCATCCATGGGGCCATTGTAATTCACTGGATTTTCATTGAACAACTATGTAATCTCATCTCCATTGCACACCTGATCTGCCTCTTCTTTAAGCTGGTATGATTCTTCTTTAGGCACATTCTCCCTACTCTATGGAAAAGGATCATGATTTAGTACCAACACGAATGAATCATAAGGAGTAGATGGCACCATCTCCTAGCTACTTACATTATTTTCTACCTCATACTGGAAGATTGAAGTTGCTGTCTAAAATTCTAGATAGTCTAACTCAGAATGTTGACTTGTTTTGTGGAGCCTACACCATCTTGATAAAGCAGCCTCAACTAAATATACACCACTTGGAGGCTTTTCTTGATTAACTGGTTGATCCAATGGGCTGGGGACACCTCCATTGTTAGGCCTTGTATTCCAAGTTTTGTTCTGCCTGGGTAGCTATCTCCTATCAAACCCGTGTCTACTAGCTTGACCCCTATCAAATTTTTGGCCTGAAGATTGTCCTTTTATCATAATTTTGTCCTCTGTCATTATTATATCCTCTTTTAGGATGATGACCTTGTTCAAAATGTTGTCCCTATTGAAATTCTTGATTTTCTTGGCTATGATTGGACTGCATACTTCTTTGAGCAACCTGAAGCTGACTATTCTAGTTTCTCAAATAAGTTACCTCCATGTTAAAATTCTTCACTTGTTTAGTTAGTTCATCCAGTCTCTCCTTGTTAGGATTTCTATATGGGGGCTGATTTGCATTGTTTTGAAGATATCTTGCTGTGGTACTGGCACTCAATGATTGGTTCAAAACTTTAGAATTATGTAGATATGTAGGAAAACTAACCTGAGGCTGTGGATGAAGAGGCTGATTCACATTTCATTGAGGGTAACTAGTTATGGGTGGAACTTGATTCACAGGAGGTCCTAGGTGACGAACCATAGGAAACCAAGGCATTAGGTTCATGATTGGAGTTTGATTGGAGAGAGCCTGATTAATAGCTAATTTGTGCCCTGTTGGGGCTGAGAAATATGAATGGTTTCTGAATCAGCTAAGGATGGACTTGATGAAGATGAGGATGATGGGGAGGATGGAACTGGCTGAGTGGATGATGATTCTCCCTTTCTTCTGGTCCTTCTAGAACTAGTAGGAGCTTGCAATTCTTGAAATTCCTCTTCCCCTAGAGTAGATCTAGTTACTCTTATAAATCTTTAAGGAGAAATAGCGGATGAAAATTGATCCAGTTTGCTTATTCAGGACCTCCTTCTAGTACCAATCTATTGATGGTGTTTTCTGCATAGCAACAACTCTGAAAAAATGTCATATTCTATCTCTCTTAATAGGTAAATCTCTATCAGCAAGCCTCAAGAGATAACCCCAAGGTCTCTAATTTCAGGTCTTGACAATGCATAAACAACTCAGTGATAAATGTGAAAATGCTAGTAATCACAAAGGGACCTTACTACAAGCAAATACTGAATCCTTAGATTTATTAGATCTAGCAATATGGTGATACTTTCAATCCTAAATCCAACCTAAATGATAAAATAAATAGCAAAATAAAAAGGTTTCAAGAGAATTCTAAATTTAATACTAACACTAAGATTGACAATGCAAATTATAAACACTTGAAATGGACCAATCCCTTAGAAACTAATTTTTGGTTAACCCAGATAAATCTACAATCTTACAAAAATAGTGCAATCTTCTAAGGTATTAAATATTTTTAGATCATGAATACTCATCTAAAACAATCTTATTGCAATTGCAATGAACAAATAATCACAATTGAACTAAGCACAATGAATGTAAAAGTCCAGGCTAACTTTGCAAAGAAACTAATAGTCAGCTAGCTACAAAAAGTATGGACTAGAGATTGCTGCAAACACTTCAAATATTAAACCATAAACATCATCAAATCATCTAACATTAAACCTAGCACATCTATCAAATAAAATTAAGTAACTTCTAAAGATAGAATAACAAAAACCATGCCAAATAAAACTCAACACAAGAAAGGCACCAAATCACAATTTCTTCACTTGCATTAAATTACCCAAAGTAGCAACAATTCTAGTATTCTATTACAACACTTGCTTTCTTGAAAATAAGACTAACTCCTGACTCTAACTCTTTCTATACTGCTTTAATTTTCCCCAATATCAAAACTATCTAGCCCTTACAAATGAGGCAGAATGCCATACTTATAGAAACCCCCCAAGATATGTTGGCCTAATTAGGGTTTACAATAATAAATGGCCACAAAACAAGTCAGCCAAGAAGAATTCAAAATAAGTTGAAATATGCATTAAATGCATGTACTCCATTAAGGTCAGTCTAGGTCTCCAACATAATCTAGAAAAATGCATGTGAAGGAGGAGAAATAATGAGGAAGCACAAATTCTGATGTAGCATTGCATTAACTACTTCCCCTTTATCCTTAGCATGCTCCATCTTATCCTAAACCATCAAAAATATCCTATCCAAGTCAGTTGTAGGTGGCATAATCAAAACCTTAATCCTTCTTTCAATGGACTTGCTATCATCTCTTGATTGCTTTACCATTTTATCCCAATCTACCTTACTTGTTTGATATTTATCAATTACTGCAATGTAGGTAGCTACATCATCCAACTAATGTTCAGTGATAGGGCCCTCATTTACTGGAGAATACACATCCCGCCACCATCTTCTCAACTATTCCAAGCTAAGATGTATTGGAACAAATCTCTTTCTCACTGTCATCACCTCAAAGAAGGAAATACACTTATTGTAAATTTCAGTCAAGCTGTCCTAAATCTGTTTCCCTTGTTTATATACTTTCTTTAATACCCTCTACCTTATTTGCAAAGCTTCATACCATTACCAAGGTTTGATGGCTTTTGAGGATCATAGAATTCCATCACTTACCAATTTGTCCTCAGTATACTCCATGATGGCATTAGTCTTTTGCAACAGGATATCTTTGTCCTCCTTATCCTGTGCTAACACATTTCTTAGCCAATCTAATGATCTCATTGCATCTCCTCCAGTCAAAAGGATGTCCTTTATAGCATCATCTCCCTTGGTTTGAACCCCCTATAACCAGCCAATTGTAGCGTGTGTGGTGTTTTTCATTCTTTCCAACTCTGATATTGTTTCTTGTGGTAGGAAACTTGCAGCAGATGATGAGGAACTAATGGACTGCAAAGGCTTCATCAAGTTTTTCCTTCTTGAATTTAGCTCTAAATAGCTGCTTTGGTAGCTTGGAAAAGTGTGACTTAGGCTTCTCCAACCAGGAATTGATGACCTATTGGGACTTGATGGTATCTTCCTCATAGAAATTCTTTTCCATTTCTATATCAAAATCCACCACATGAGACCTATCTGGCATGTCAAAGGTCTGGGATATAGACACATGATTTAGATTTTCCACAATTCTCCCTTGGGGACCAACTATCCTTTGTGTACCCCTATCATAGTGTCTAGCACATTTAAGCACCAATTAATAACACTACACTCTAGGAGGAAATATAGCTACATGTGCCAACCCTGATTCCAATATTCTTCCAGATAACAAAGGGAGATTTTGTGCTGCCATCCTTGTCTTGAACTCTTCATAATCACATAGTCCAACATTTGTATCAGTTACCTTTGACTAGATGGAAGTCAACTTGCTCTCAAGGATTCTTCTTTTTATATCCATTTTGATTTTTTTTCCTTGGAAACAGAAGATCCCTCTACACTTGGATCCATTACTCTACCCTTGGTTCCACTTGTCACTACCTTACTCAATTCAACCTACATCCAACAAAGAAACCATAATAAAGATCACATGGAACCCAAGTTAATTAATCACAAATGGCATATTCAACCTCAATATAAGTCCCCTGATAAGAAATATTCTCTAAAACCTCATAGGAATTGATCATCTCAAAGTTTTGGTTTTTAGTCCTCCCATGGAATCCAGGACAGAGAGAAATTTAGGAAAATTTCTAGCTAGATGGATTTTAGCGAAATAAGCATAAAAGCATCCAATAACCATTTAATCAACTGTCATTACCTAAGAAACAACATGATACATCTTTAAATAATTCAAATTGATCATACAATGCATAATCACCAGCTAATAAATCATGTTATCTCTCAATTCTTCATTTTCAACAAAGTTTTAAAGAATTCCGCCCAGGACAGAAATTCGCAAAAACAACAATCTATGAATTCTAGGAAAATGAAGAGACAAAGGAAATTTCGGGAAAAATCTGGAGGGAACAAAAATCTGTGAAGTAGGAAAAACTCTAGATCACTGCACATTTTAGGAAAACAAACAGAAAATGGAAACTTAAGAGAATTCCGACAGTTAAGGAATTATGTGAAGGCTTGAAATACTGAATGCCAACATTTTCTCATGACTTCACTCAAATTGATCAAACAATCACAAATTTGAGGATCCTAGGCTTGAAACTAGCTTGACTTGAACCTCCTACAGATCATCTTTAAATTTGAGGCTCATCCTAAAGTAAATTGAGAGGAAATGGTGATGCCCTAAGCACAAAACTCTAAAATTCTGCCATGAATGCACAAGACAAGCTTGGGCTTAGCTTACTCATTTACTAGGTTTATAGAAGGTTCTTTATGACCTACAAAAGTGAGCTACCTCATAATGAAATCGAAAAACAAGCTTGAAAAACTCACTTGGGGATCATCAATCTAACATAATCAAACAACCCTAACTTTAGATGTTCAATGCCCAAACATATAGAAATTCGGACTCCAAGCACACTCAGGATGCAACAGAATCACACACATTCAACAATCAAAGCAAGGCAATGCATACATACCATTGATGAAGTGAGAATTGATTACAACAATGATAGGTAACAATTTTTAGTGCCCCACCAAACACTAGTAGTTATGATGACACCCAGGAAAATCACCACCAAATCTAAGAATTCATAAATACAACATGCCAAATCTAGCCAAGCACTAAGGATCAAGCACTCCAAATCAATAGAAAGAAAATGATGATAAAACTTAATTGCATAAAACTCCCCAAAATTGATTAAATACCTGGTGCAAAAATCGTACAAACAAGCATTAATGCAGTCGACAAGGCAACCTTGACCAAAACCCGAGAATCCATTACCACGACAGAATTTCAGAGAAATTTGGTCACCACAGAATTTTGTAAAGAAACAAAATATTTGGACCACAATGCAAAGCAGTGACCACTAGGTTCTAAGAGTATCTGGGGAATTCCACCAAGAGTGGATTTTCCCGAGAGCAGTGAAAAACTTGGAATGGGTCTAAAACTTGAGGTTTTCAATCAATATCACAGAAGGATCACCAATGTAGGTAAAATAAACATTCAAGATCATTCCAAAGTGAGTAAATCCCCAAGATAAAAGGGCCAAAACTATAGGAATGAAAGAAAAAGAGGGTCCCTGCTTTCAGCGACGCATGTGTGTGAAAAATTGCACAACAATTTTATGGTTTTTAGGTCAAAGGGGCTCACATATGCAAATAGTGATGTTGTGGCTCAGTTTTCATTTTGAAGGGGTCAACATCACTATTTGGAGCTTCCAAAGGGCGACACAATTGCAAGTAGGGACACAATCATGGTTCTTGTGTTGAAAACTCCAAACGAGATTAGATTTTTTATGAATTTTAACATTTTGACTTTATGAGTGTGGGATAAAAGAGAGCCTATACTTTCACGTGAGCATTGACCCTCAGTGCTAAGTAGATTGAGTATTTTGCATGAGTTACGATAGGAACACCTTGGCAAAATTGGTCTCTAGTTTGTTGCCTATGTGCCCACTATGAGGACCCACTTAGTGATGATGACAACATTGGCTACATGGTGGCATAGCGAGACCTCATCCTTTCACCTACCCACTAGCGAGGATACTATTACACTGGAGGATGTCTGGCATATCCTGCAATTTCCCATTCATGGTGAGTGAGTCATTTATGATATCAGCATTGGTAGAGATGCATGCTTCGAGATCTTGGAGGTTGAGGAGCTTACACTTTCTGAGGACCAGCTTGATCTGGACCACTACAGACACTGGGTGCCAATTTTGAGGTTGATCGTTATTGCAATCATATTAGGATTGGTGTCTCTAGATCGATAGGGCAGGTATTTTAGCTTGGGATGGGGTTTGGCCTAGGAAAAGATGTTGTGGGAGAGGACACTATTTGGATGGGGACTAGTGATGCTAGCCTCATTATATCACAATCTGCATGAGTTTTCCTATAGTGAAAGTTGAGTGATCGATGTCGGTATCACATTATTACACAAATGGGTGTGGGAGCACATAGTCATGCTTCGACTCAGGGTTACCATGGTCAATGTTGAGCTCGAAAACCCAATAGTTTTAAGGCACAAGGGTGGCCTCACCTTTACACATATAGGACAACTAGGCCTACCTCACTAGCAGTGTGTTATCGATGAGATGACAATATTTACTTGGCGGCCATGGTTACACATGCCTACTTGGTATGATGATGTGGAATAGTTGTTCTACACTCACTAGGACCAATTTATGTAGGGGCATGAGCATACCATGATCAATTGCTACTTACCAAATAGGGTAGTGAAATAGTTTGGGGATGTGCAGGATCGACCAGATGACCAATATGTGGCCATCTTTACAAGAACATCCAGAGAGACTACCTAAGGCTGGATGATCCCAGTGTCTGATGTAGTTGATAGTTTCAAGTAGCTAGTGTTAGGCCCATGGGCCTATGCATAGGGATAGGAAAATCTAGGCACTACACATGCCTATGATGACTAGTTCAGGCCTCCACTTTGGCTTACAGTCATAGGAGTAGCACTACCATGG
Source organism: Sequoia sempervirens (assembly GCA_007258455.2). Lineage (NCBI taxonomy): Eukaryota > Viridiplantae > Streptophyta > Pinopsida > Cupressales > Cupressaceae > Sequoia > Sequoia sempervirens. The sequence continues at coordinate 32,925 of VDFB02060298.1, read as the reverse complement.
AGGATACCTCGAGTCAGAACAATGAGGAGGGGTTAGGTTGGACAAGTCCTAAGGGCACCTAGAGGCCAAGGGGGAGGAGGACGAGGATGACCTCCATGACATCCCAATCAGAGAGGTCATTGAGACCAACACCCACCACTGAGGGACTAGTAGCCACCGCAGCCAGACCCACAAGATGCCTAGATTCAATAGCTTTAGGGGTAGATACAGGGTTTATAGGGGTAGTTGCAAGTAGCTATAGTATAGAGGGACCAAGCTAGACAACAGTTCTAGGCCCTCATGATAGAGAGAAACCATGAGTGCCAATAGAGGTAGGTGACAGAGCTATAGCTGGCCTAGGAGGTCAGCAAGAGGCAGTAGCTAGAGAACATGGTTGCATCATCATAGGGTAGGATAGTCCTAACATGGATGTACCATGAGGTAGTACAGGAGGCTGAGTACTATAGGCTACATTATCGATAGGTTGTACCTGTGGCAGCTTGGGTACTAGAGTACTCTTAGCAGACTGGTATGACACAAGCAAATGATCATGTTGAGAGACAGGCGGGCGAGGGGAGAAACCACTAGGGCTAGCTCACATAGTTTTGATTGGTAGCATTCAATTATTTTTTGAGATCCACAAGCTCCATTTTTGATAGCCCTATGGGAATTTTATACTTGTTGATACACCTACACATGATCTTGATGTGTACCATGATAGTTATATTTTTTGATATATATATGATATGATCAATTGATTATGAGACATGTCTACTTTATTTATGCATTTATGGATGGATGTACTTGATGTTCTATATACGATGTAATTTGATTCTATATGATATGATGTATGATTATGTGGACATTTATGGATGTTATGGATGCATTTCTTTTTTTTATTATTTATATGCACTTTTATGATGATGATGTATGGATGCAAATATTATGATATGCACATGATTTTAATATGCTTAGACTAATAGATCTATATTATGCCCCTAATGGATGATGTTATATGTTAAGATTATGAGATGTATGAGATGTTATGACATACTCCTTTTTCTTATTATCTTTTTCATGTATGATATGATGATGCATGTATTGGATGATATGATGATGCTTATATGATTATGCAATGGATCAAAATGTATGGCTCATGAGATGCTTTGAATAACCAATATATATTATGATGTAAATGATGGAAGTGCAATGCATGCTAGATGATCAATGTTTCCTATTATATATGGTATGCATGACATGAAGCATGTTGATGGTTTGTGGATGCAGGATGGATGCATTGGTGATGTTTTGATTAACTTTCAAAATACCATGTTAGAATGGAGAGAATAAAGAAATAATAAATGAGATGATGATAAGAGGATCCAACAAGTCCATGATCTACAAGAATTTATTAGAGATGAGGATGATGATAATGATGTATTGCTTATCAGGAATTTGGGATTTTAAAAGGGCTTACTTACCTTATGTTTGATAGCACATGTGGGCATGATGCGTCAAGGTATAGAGAACCAAGATGGAATTGCACCTAGTGTGATGTACTTTGACTCGATAATTAGATAGAAGTACTCTTGTTCACACCTAGCATAAAAAACCCTATTTATAATACAATTTAGATATTTCAAATATCTCAGACCAAAACATAGAAAGGCAAGCCTTCCTATATGGTCAACAAGACACCTAAAACACCCTCCCTACAAACCAAACAAAGCATGTATGACCAAGGTTATATTACAAAATTATCCAACAAGCATAGTAGAAAAAAGATAATGATCATTTCCCCATTCCTTTCTCTCTAAATCCTTTTGTTTGGACATCATCGAGAGGTCATTGGAATGAGTGCAATAAGATAAATCAAAAGACAAAGATCAAGTAAACAAACAAGCTAATTTTCTTCATACCGCTAACCAATACTAAACTACAGTGATGCCTGATGTTGATGTCCATTGTAGGAAGGATGCACCCTAGGACATGATGTTATCAAATGATTTTGGATTGGCTAGATGATAGGCTATTAGTACCAAGAGTTGACCAACTTGTTTACCTACTGACCTAGACTCAAAACCTTGACGCTTGAATTTTCATTTTTAATCTGCTAGACCTGTTTCCAATTGTTTTACCAAAGGTTGAGGATGACGATGATTTATTATTAATGATTGTTTATTGTGGGTGAAAGCAAGATGGGACAGATGGGTTTTTTCAAATATTTGGATGCTTTTGATGTTTTGAAATGTTTTGAGGCTATTTTTTTGGTATTTTCAAGGTGTTTTACAAATGTTTTGATTTTCAAACTTTCTAATGTTTTTGTGTTTTCTAAGATTTTGACCAAGAACCTAACCTAAAGAACTATCGTAGGGGCCTCAGGGGCTGACAAAAGATTAGCCTTCCCTACGTTATACACACAGAGACCACGTAGTTCGACTGACACAAACTCAATTATTAATGAGATATGATCAAATGGATTGCCAGTTTATTATGACAGACTCTTGAAGGACTAACCTAAGTCTCTTGGGGGATGATCAAAGATCAAAATTGCGTATGTTCAGAGCTCAAAGACCCATAGTTTGACAAGAAGACTCTATTTTTGACTTTTCAATGGACCTTTTGACCTATTTTTTTAGATTTTGAAATGTTTTGAATGTTTTTGGATTTTTTTATTTTAAGGAAGACTTCAAGAATATACATGAATCTAATCAAATGTAGGCATACGAACATTCCCCCATAATAGTGCAATAGACTACTCCAATACAAGAAAGACAAACTAACCTTGGGGATGGGTCAAGTAGTACTAGGAGGGATCATGATACAAACACAGGATCAAGCTATGATGCAAATTTAGATGGGTGATGGATGGAGCTATGGAAGAGTGATGGATGGATGATGTAGAACAAGCCACACAAATCATGGTGGATGGAAAGTGATTATTTACACAAGGAACTTGTTTGCCAGGTTTTCACCAAGGTACTTGCCCAAAGTGCCACTGTTGTAGTTTTCACTAGAGGACAATTTTTCTCTTTACTGTTTTCAATCCTTTTTCTGATTTTTTTGAATTTTTATATTTTTATATTTTTATTTTATTTTTGGATTTATACCTTGTAAGATATAGGCATAAAACCTTTTGAGATGGGAGCTATTCATAGGCTCCTACAAAGGTTCTCCTTCTAGTGTGGATAGTTGATATACCCTTGACTTGTAGCTTGTTGTGATGATGAAGGGGGTCCCAACCAATTAGGTTCGAACTTGCCCTTGCTATCTAGATTTGGTACATTTTTTTGATTCTCCTTCAACAAAAACTCTATAACTTGAAAGGTTCAAATCATGATCTTCTTTTTTTAGCTTCACTTGAGATGGTTTTGGTAGACTTGCAAATGGTTTAAAGCATCCATGCACCGCTCATCCAGTAGTTCCAACTCGTTCAATCGTGACACCCAATATTCTTCATCTGTGATGAGATTCTGCAATGATATTCTTAAGGATGGGAGCACAATGATATTCTTAAGGATGGGAGCACAATCTCAATGGGAAGGATGGATTTTGATCTATAGTGTTGGTGGTTTTTTCCTCGCAAACCAGGTTTGTCTCCTATTCTACCTATGGAGTAGCCAACTCCAATCAAAGGTAGTTCAGAGGACCTGGACCAACTGATGAGGGTTAGAAACACCTCCTACACTTCGGGCTCTGTGAAACCCAGAGGGAGTATCCCTTAAACAAAGTAGATACAATCTCCTAATAGGTGATAGAACAAAGTTCATTCAAAGTTGGCAACCTTTGAACAAGCAGTGTGTATCACACTGAGAATGATAAAACACATTTAGAATAACATGAAACAAAATTGATTTATTAAAATGCTTGTTATCTAATTGAGTAACTAGGCTAGTGAAGATATAAAACTGTGACCAGATCAGTGCCAATATCCTTGGGAAAGGAGTCATGAAAATGTGCAACAGAAGGGGTATTTAATTCTAGAAATCTAAGTCTTTATGAAGTTAACCTTATTAACCCATAATCCAGTGATTGAATCTATCAAACTTCTTATCAGATCCCTTAATAATGCTTAGAAAACTCTAGATTGATTAATGCAATTTAACTCATTCCTTAAACAAGAGCATCAACCAAAACCAGAAAATGAAATGATCCTTGATCATTTAGTTTCATTATAATTTTATACACACCATTACAAGGAGAGATTTTTAAATCCAATCAGTCATATTCATAATTTCATTTACATCCAGAAACCTTACATTCAGTGAAATATGCCCTAGATCCTAAAGATTGACAATAATATGATTTGCCTTAAGTGTTCTTGCTTTAGATCGAGCCCTAGCTACCCAACCAGAGATAACTGGTTCCCTTTCCAATTTTTTCAAACTGCCATCGAACCCCTACAAAGTGGAAAGAAATCACATTTATACAGCCAGGGTTACTAGTCAGCCCGAATCTACGTGGACATTAATTGAGAAAGCCCTAGCTGACCTAGAAGCATATCTTGCAGCTCAGCTACAAACCTCCACTAACTAATCTGAATCATCTTAAAAGCCCCTGTTAGGTGGAATAGGGAGAATGTCACACAATTAGGCCAAAATGAGAAAGTACAAGAATGGGCAGCCACGATAGTCAAACCAGGAAGGTACATCGACCATGTCGCCTAGGAATTCCATGGGTACGATCATCACAGATCCAGAGGCCACAAATGCATAATACAGCCATTTCAACCACCTCTCCATCTTAGACAGTTTGTTGCCCTGATTCTACGATAAATTCCACCTCTGTCGTGCCAACCTGTGCTAGCATTCGAGGCTCACGACCAAATTGGGGCCATCACGTTGATCCCAAGTGAGATCCTCATTGTCATTCTCGAGCCCAAACAGGTGACCAACTGCATTGAATACATTCATGAAATTGATCCACATCGGTCACCTCCCCAGCAGACTAGTCGGCTAGACATAGCCCAGTTGGCCAGACACCATAGCGAGAATCTGTGTGTTTCATCGAGCAGCTAAGTCGGCGAGACCGAGCACACATCAGCATGAGATTTCAACTTAGAATAATGCCCCATCAGTGAGAGAGAGCTCACTCGACAAGAGGTCATGGCAACACTCGAACAGACACACTATTGGCAAGAGAAGACAGACTTGGGAAGACACTTCATAGATGATGCTTCATTATACCGAAAGACATCCTTTCACCCCGTGTCGTTGTAGCCTTCAACCTTCAGGGAGACACTATATAGACTGTCATCTGCTTTGCTGAAACATCCCGAGCTCACAATAGATCGCCAAGACATCTGAAATGTCTAGCCGATAGGCAACTCAGACATTTCAAATTGGATCGGCCAAACATCATGGTGAAGTCACCGTGGCTGAAGGGAAGTCACACTGAAGAGTAAAAAGGGGCCACCACAGTTGGCCAGACAAACGGGGGTCAGGGAGACATCTCCCCAACACAACCAACACAGGTCGAGAAGATAAGGCCTTGGGGAGACAAGCAAGGGTCGTTAAGATGTCACCCCGAGAGCCAAAAGTCACGCCGAAGTAGAAGCGGGGCCGGTAATGAATGAAAAAGTGGGGAAAAAAAATGACCAAGTGGCAAGTGCACTGGCCAGGCAGGTCAATGAATAAAAAGACCAGCAAAACGGGAACCAGACCAAGTTAGAGCCAGAGACAGGAAAGACACAGAGTCGGAGATGGAACAAAAGGAGAACAAAGAAGCCGCGAAGTTGGAGGAAAAATGGAAATAGGAACCTCGCAAAAAGTTCCAAGACAAACCCTCGACCCGGTTTCGCCCTCGCCTAAAGAAAAAGGAAAACAAAGCGAGTGGAGCCAGGGTTGGATCAAAACCCGAAACCATAAGCATGAGAAAGGTTCCAAAACCTAATTCCATTTTGGTCCCACCTCCGCCAAGCAAAGAAAAACACAAGGCAAGGAAGAAAAGAAAGATCTAGACATCTGAGACATGAACACTTAGCACACTGAGCTCAACCCTAGTGGGAGCCCATTTATCCCATGTTCCAAAATGAAAAACACCCCATAGCCAAAGTTTTATCATGAAAAACAAGGGTACACAACTAGACAATGAGAGAACCAGAAATGGCACTGACATATAGACCAGGGAGAAAGGGGTTGCACTTGTTGGTGTGTGGATACTTGTTTAGTAGGCCCATAAGGTGAGATTCAATTGTAAGTTCCAGTCATGACTAGCTTCATTAACTATTTTCTTGAGGATTTTCATGATGGTTTTATTTGTGTTCTCAGCTAAGCCATTTCCTTGGGGGTAGTATGGAGTGGAAAAGCGATGTTGGATATTGAAATTTTGGCATAGGTATCAAACATCCTAGTTTTTGAAAGGTGTCTCATTATTTAAGATAATGGCTTGAGGAACACCATAGCAACAAATTAGGTAATTCAGGATGAACCTGGAAATCTGCTTTCCTATGATATATGTCATCGGAATGGCCTCTACCCACTTTGTAAAGTAATTCATGAAGGTGATGATAAACTTATGTACACTAGATGAGGTGGGGGTGATTTTACAAATGAGATTGAGCCCCCATCATGAAAAGGGCCAAGGTGTAATGATTGGGTGGAGCTCCTGAGCTAGTGCATGGATGAGATCCCCATGTTATTGACACCGTAAGCACCTTTGGACATAGTCATGAGCTTCCTTCTCCATTGTAGGCCAATAGTACCCAGTCCTCAATAGTTTCTTAGCCAAGGTCATACCACTCAAATGTGAACCACAAATGCAATTGTGTACCTCAGTTAAATTAGTCAAAGCTTCCTCAACATTTACGCATCATAACAGGGTTCCCCCAATACTCCTACAGTATAGGGTGTCTCCTAAGATAACAAAGTGGGATGACTTCTTGACAAATTTTCCTTTAAGGTTCAAGATTATATCAGTGGGGAGGACTCCTATTCTCAAGTAGGTGTATATATCATGATACTAGGGATCATCGAGACTAACAATTTCACACACAAATTTAGACTCTAGTACCTCAAATGTTGGTATGAGAAACTACTCTACAAGGAATTCTTGCTTTGGGACATTGCGTGGGACATCTAGCAGCAATAAAATAGCTCCCATAGCATCTATTGCTTTGTTATTTTCTCTTGCTGTCTACTAAAACGTGATATCAACAGACTCTTTGAGGCTTTCCACCAGTTTCTTGTATGGGGTAAACTTGTCATCCTTTGTTTGATATTCATTATTTACCTAGTTGATGATAAGTTGTGAATCTCCATAAACTTTGAGTGCCATGATCTGCCACTGTATTGCGATTCTCAACCCTATGACAAGAGCCTCATATTTTTCAATGTTATTTGTGAAAGGAAAAGATAGCTTATATGATTTAGGTATGCAATCTCCTTCTCGTGTAATGAAGAAGATTCCCGCTCCTGGCCCATGTTGTGTGTAGGATCCATTGAAATACATTTTCCAATTATCATCAATGCTTAGATTAAAGATTGATTCATTGGGAAACTTTGATACAAGTGGATTCTTTGAGTATATTAGTGCCTCTTCCAACTAATATGCAATCACTTGTCCTTTAATGGCATTCCTTTCTACATACTCAATGTCGTGTTCTATTAGGATCATAACCCATTTAGTTGTTCACCCTATGAGCATTGCTTTAGAAAATAGATACTTGAGAGGGTCTATCTTGGCAATGAGTTTTATCTGGTGTGCCAACATATAGTGCCTAAATTTTTGTGCAGTGAACACAACTGCTAAGCAAGCCTTCTCAATGGATGTATAATTCAATTGATGTCCTACCATGGTTCTACTGATGTAGTAAATAGCTCTCTTTCCTTTTCTCATCATTTTGTGCTAAGAGAGCACCAAGGGCTATTATTGTTGTTGATATATACAAGATGAAGGGATTTCCTAGAATTGGTGGCATAAGAACTAGTGGTGTGAGAAAGTACTCTTAGATTTTGTCAAAAGCCTGTTCACATTTCTTGTCCCATTTGTATGCTACCTCATTGTGGAGTAGATGAGAATATGGGATAGCCTTATTTGCTAGTTGCGCTATGAATCAATAGATGGATTGGAGTCTTCCCTACGAACCCCTTAATTTTTTTAATGTCCTTGGTGCCTCCATCTCTAGAATTGCTTTAACTTTGGTGGGGTCTATCTTGATTCCTCTCATGGATACAATGTACCCTAGTAACTTTCCTAATTGTACCTCGAAGGCACACTTTTCTAGATTGAGTCTGACCTTGCACTCTTCTAGCTTGTCAAAGATGGAGGTTAAACCTAGTATGTGATCTCGGTGTTTCTTTGACTTGGCCAATATGTCATCCACATAATCTTCCATAGTTTTGTGAATCATATCATGGAAGATTGGTATCATGGCCCTTTGATAGGTAGCTCTTGTGTTTTTCAACCCAAATAGCATCATATTCTAGTAATACATCCCTCATGGACAAGTGAAAATTGTTTTGTGTTGGTCCTCCTTAGCTATCATGATCTGATTGTACCCTAAGAATCCATTCATTAGTGATATCATTTCATTTCCTACCTGTTGGAAACACTAGGGAAGACAATTGAGAGGGGGGGTGAATCAGTTGTCACAGAATTTCAAACTTATTAACCTTATTTTCAAATCTAATTAATAACCATGAAAGTATAAATCAACAACACATCAAAAACACACATAACACCAAGATTTTTACATGGAAACCTTGTTAATGGAAAAACCATAGTAGAGCTCAGTCCACAAGATTATACCCTTTTAAAATTATAAAGAAATGTGAATGGGGAATGCACATGCATTCAGAAACACTACCTAGAGCTCAATGATCAATTACAAAAGGAAGACTCACTATCTTACAAAAAGATTTGGATTACATCCAAAAAATTGAACTGAGAAACTAACATCTGCTAATGTCTTATTATAGTTCCAATTAAGCACATAAACACTTCTTCACACTCTACTCATTATTCTTCACACTTTGCTTCTTCCTTCAAATTATTAGGAAATTATTCACACATCTCATACACAAGAACACCATCAAATGGAATAAACAATCACTTATATATCCACAACAATAAATTACATCGCTACATGTCGACCTTAACAAAATAATAAAATGAATACAAACTGTGAGCCAAAAACATTAAAGATTATTAATGAGAATCAACCAAGGTTGGACACAACATAATGAAGACCTAAAATAAAATTATCAAACACGAAAACACTTCAAACAATTATTCCCCAAAGATCCACAACACTCTACAACACCCTGTTGGCGAAGAACATGAAAAACATGAACACACAAGAGAAAATATCTAATCTTGAGCACAACGATCAACACAAACATGCAACATAGATAGAGAAAAATATAGAAACATCCAAAAACATCATGAATCACCAGAGAAGCATCTGCATCAATTGAACTTACTAAAACCACACCATCTTCATTCAGGAACACCAACTAAAGCAATAGAATGATTGTCATAACACAACTTCTCATAACTTGATCAAATCTTCATGTGGATCTCTAAAAATTAGCATGGATAAACTAGATATACTCAACAAGAAACCTTTTAATCCACAACCACTTATTATCAACATACTGATCTAACAAATAGACTGAACTACACTTCACCACTGACAACCTACAATTTGCTTGATTACAATTTTCTCAATATCATTGACACATACAACTTCTAAGACATTAATTCCAATAGTGTTGACATCAATGACAACCACATATCAACAACACAACCACAATATCCAACATTTCCATCATATCCACAATAATATCTATGTTTGGGAGAGGGAAATCATCCTTGGGACATGCTTTGTTCAAATCTCTGAAGTCAGTGTAGATGCAGATGCCCCCAATGGGATTTGAAACAGGTACAAGATTTGAAACCCACTCTGGATAATCAATTGGTCGTATGAACCTAGGATCTAGGAGCTTCTATAATTCCATTTTGACCAATAATGTTATTTGTGGATGCATCTTCCTCAATTTTTTTCTTACTAGTTTTTCTTTAGGATATACAACTAGGTGGTGAACCACAACTTCTGGATCAAGCCTAGGCATTTCGGCATAGGTCCATACAAATTTTACCTTTCTTTCTCTTAGAAATGTAGCTAGGAGTTCTTGTTCTTCTGTCAACAATGATTCTACATAGAAGGTTATATGTGGCATTTCTTTTATTCCCAAGTTGACTGGATTGCACTTCTTTGCTAAAGTTGTTGACTTCTCCTAATGAATAGCACTAAGGGGAAGATTGAATCCTTCATCCTCTAGAACCTCAAAGAGGTTTTCACCACTAGATGTGTCCATTGTTTTGGCTATTTTTAGGTTTGAGGGTGCCACAAGGTGGTTTTCACTCAAAGATCTATATATTATTCTTAAATTTTCACTTTTGCGACTGAAGGATTCAATTGTTTCCCCATAATAGGCATGTGTGTCAAGCTCAATGTCCAATCCAACTTTGTGATCTTCATATGGTATTGTATCCTAAAATCCCATGAATTCTGAGAGAGCCTCATCATTTTCGAATGTGTCTAGAATTGGTGGTCCTTGTTGTTCGTAATTGATGAGTTGGGGATAGATTAAGTTTAGCTCATGGGTTTGGTTTTTTGACTCAAAATATAGGGTACTAATCTTGAGAAGGGATGAATCCTCTATTTGAATGGGTAAATCAGTTATAGGGTCCTCATCACACACATTGGTTATGCCAAAGGTATAGTTGTCTAAGGGTAGACATGTGGATACTGGAAACTGAGGGTTTGCTTTAACTTTTCTAACTGGGGCACTTTTTCCAAGTATGGTTATTTTTGTAGGGGTACATCCAAGGCCAATATTTCTCATACTCTTCTCAGGAATGAGTGGTACTAGAAGACCATTGTCATTTTGTCCATGTTTCTTATTTCTGTTATAGCCCATACCAAGCATCATTTGTAGGCCTTTTTGTTATCATCCATGGGAAGATTAGGCATGGGCCTTTCATCTTGGTATAGTAGACTTGATATGTCTTTTTCATCTACCACTTCTTGACTTAGGTCCCCCCAACATCTGAACTTGGAGGGGTCTGCATTGAAAGTCTGGGATGATTTTTCAATTGGTTGGGGCTACCCATGAGACCTAGGAGATTGAGGTAACTACCCTATTACAAAAGCACTTTTCTTCATTTTGTAATCCCCAAATCTATTTTCTTGAATAATGACTTTAATATCAGAGATGTCAGGAATGGCGGCTCTCTTTGTCTTAGAAGCAGAGGTGAGGGTATCTAGATCTACAAATAGAGTTGTAGGGCCATCATCATTCTTTGGAACTTGAGGGATTTTTTAGTACTTGGATTCCAAGTTTCTGCGATAGTAAAATGGCTCAGGATCACCATGGACCATGACCTCTTGATTTTGATAGGGAAACTTGACACATTGATGGAAGGTGGATACAACAGCTTGCATCCCATGGATCCATGGATGCCCAAGGAGAATATTATAAGGTAAATCAAGGTCAAGGACCTAGCATGTGGTTTCCATGATGGTTGGCCCTACTTGAATAGGGAGTTGAAAAGTGCCTTGAGACACTCTTTCCTGATCATCATATGCCCTGAGTGTAATACCTTTACCCTTTTCAATGACATCCTTAGAGAATCCTAGATTCTTTATCAACTTGAGTGAACAAATATTTAGACCTGCACCCCCATCCATGAAGACCCTTTTGACTTTATTTTTATGAACCAAGACCTTGAAATGGAGTGTGCGGTTATGAGATGGTTGTGTTTGGAGGTCCTAATCAGAAAATGCTAGGAGATGGGGCATGGTGATGTGTTCGACCATAGCTTGGAACTGATCTACATCAAGATTTGTGGGGACAGTGGTTGAAGCCAATGCTTCCTCTAAAATTTTAATATGTGCAGGTGAGATCTTTAGTAACTCCAGGTTGGAGATCTAAGCAGGGGTTCTTTTCAGATAGTCCAAGACATTATAGCCATTTGGAATGAATTTCATATTAGAAGTTGATGCCTTGAGTGGATGGGATGGCCGAACAATGGTAACCTTATTGCCACATGTGGTGACTCCACAATCGGCTTTGGCTCCCTTGACGTTAACAACAATGGACCATTCATCTAGGGATATAATGACATGATCGTAAACATGGTTTACATTGCCATATTTTGTCTTACCATGGTTATTCCCTTCATTGTTATTTGGCATCAAATTCATGTATATCTTAAGGTCTTGGTTTCCTGCAAGTTGTTCAATGTTTATAATTTTGTCATTGATAAGGTCCTGGATCAAAATTTTCAATCTCATGTAACTGGTTGTCATTTTTCCCTTGATTTTATGAAAGTCACAAAGGTGGTTTTCATTATACCATGGTGGTTTCACTTGGGGCTCTTGATAATTCTCATAAATGGGGATTTTAATGAGATTCTATTGTACTAGTTTCTTCATGACAGATTCGATTGATTCCCCAAGGGCTGTGTATTTTTCTTTGGGGGAATATTTGTTCTGTGGGGGTGGTCCCCCTTGATTACTCAAATTTTTGACCACTTGATTATTGGGTGGTTGTAATACCATGTTGGCTTGTGTCTTGTTTTGATTGTTTGTTTGCAGTTGTTGATATGATTGTGTTTTTTTCCTTGGGGTATTGATAACTAATTTGGCATCAACAACACCATTGTTAGTGACATTCTTGTTCTTTTCCCATGTGTGAGGCTTTTTGTTATAACTGGTTGGTGGGTGGCTATCTTGATTTTCTTGATAGGTGGGTGTCTCTCCTTATGCAATAAGGGATCTTTCAATGTTAAGCACCTTGGGGATCAACTGGTCATATGTGGTGATGCATTACATTTTTAGATGGAAGGACATTTCTAGAGATTGGCAATGATAGTGCAGATTTGTTGTTCTTTTGGCATGTTCCACTTGCTCCTTTTGGCCTTGGATCACCATCATTGTAAAAAGAATACAAATGTTTCCCCCTTAGCTTGTTTGAGAACAAATAGTTCCTCTAGACTTACATCCATGCCAATGTTGAATGCATAGTTTTGTATGAATGAATGCACAATTTCTTGGAACTTTTTGATTTCGAGAGGAAGGCAGGAGAACCATTCCATTGCTAATCTAGCTAGACTTCGAGGGAATAGTCACATTAGATATGTGTCATTGTATGCAACTTCCATGCAATGTACCTAGAATTCCCTAATGTGATCTTCATGGTTACCCCTCCCATGATATTTGTCAAATTTAGGGGTTTCAAACCCTTTTGGGAACAACACCATTGCAATGCTTTTTTCGAATGGATAGGGTCACAAATCACTATTTGTTTTCATTGTCTTCCCCGATTGGAGATCTAGCACTTGTTGTGAAAGAAATTTTATTTGTGTTGTCACATCATTTTGCAGATTAGCAGGTGGGATGAATGTGTTTTGAGGTGGTCTAATTATTTGAGTGATAGCTGGGGTGTTTTGGGTGTTTGTGGGAGGCGATTGCAAACTTTTCTATACAATCAAGGCTTGTTGATATGCTTGAAATTGTTGTTGTGTCAACAACGCTTTTTGTTTGTCTTGATGTTGTTGTGCCAACAATGTTTGTTGTTGGTTTTTTTGTTGTTGTGCCAACAATGCTAGTTGTTGGGCTAGTAGTTGAGCTACTTCTCATTGTGCTTGGTACTATTGCAAAGCTTACTGATAGGCTTTCTACTGAGTTGCCTATTGTTGTTCTTGGTATTGAGCTTGTGCTTGAGCTTGTTGGGCTTGATATTGAGCTTGTGCTTGAGTTTGAGCATATTGAGCAGTTTGTGTAGGTTGGGCAGCCTGTGTGGCTTGTGCAGCTTGTATAGCTTGTTGTTGTTGCAAAAAAGCTTGAGCTTGTGCTTGGGCTTGGGAAGATTGTTGTGCTTGTTACACAACTTGCTATGTTTGCGCTTGTTGGGTGGCTAGTTTTGCAACTTGCATAGCTTGTTGAATTTGAAATTGTTGAAGTTCCTTTTGATAGGCTTGTTGGGAAGCTTGCAGTGTGATGCTATATTAGTTTGCCATGTTTAGTTTTGCTGGTGGTTGTGTAGTGTTTGGAATGGTGTGAGATGTTGTGATGAGAGTCTGTTGAGGTGATTGTTGAGGTGTTGTTAGATTGATGATAGAATTTTACATGGTAGATAGTGCGATTGATATGTTAGGTCCTTGGAAGACCACGTTTTGAGGTATTTGGGGTATTGTAGATGATGTGTTGATTGTTTGTGTTGTTTGGATTAGTGCCACCTAGTGTTGTGATATTGATGTCATGATCAGAGGATTTGGTATGTTGGTTTGATTTATGATTGGAGGATTGTTATGATTTTTTTTATTGAGGACTGGTAAAGGGGGTGGACCTAAACTAAGGATTAGTGTGGATGTTAATGGTAGTGGGGGAAATGGTGGGAATATGGGTAGTGTGTTCCCTTGAGAAAATGATGATGTTGATGAGGGATCAAATATTCCCCCCTATCCAAATAATCCACCCTCTCCTTGTGAGGTCATGGGGAGAGAGACTTGTGTGTTAAGAGGATATGTTAGTATTGTGGAGAAGCTGGATGGATTGTTGGTGTCATGAAATATCAACAAAATGTATGGGTGTTTTGAATCTAGTGGGACAGATTGACCCAAGATGGTGTTTGCATCCAAGTCTTGGTTTTTTACAATGGGATGTGTTTGAAGAACATGAAGCAATTAACTCCCTTTGTTGACAATAGGCTAAGTTGGAGCAAGAGATGGTGTGGGTTGTGGGATGGTTTGAGTGATTCTTTGAAAGGAGGGTGTAAATGAGATCGGTGGCATAATACCAAGAGGTTTCTCCACAATAGTGCTTACATCACAATCAAAAGGGAGTTTAGCCCCTTCTTTTTCCAATTCTAGCATGTATTGTGAAGGATTAAGTCTCATCATGGAATTGACAATTTTTTGAGTCTCAAGATTTTGGACCATTTCTATGATTTCATCTTGAGTCATCCCTAAGAAATTGTTTGTAATATCCTCCTCTTGGAAACCTCCCTCTTGAGGATCTTGTGGAAGTTGAGGAAAATTGAGTGGGGGAATTTTAGATCCAATGGGATTGATTTCAGGAGCGGTTTGACTCAAGTCACTTGAAGTATATGTTTCTTTGTTCATTTCCATGTTCTTGTGTTGAGATCCAGTTTGGACCGTAAAATAAGGATCAATTTTTAGGAATGTGGGAGCTAAACCTCTAACTCCTTGGATTGATCTAAACTTTAGGTACAAAAAGGAAAGTCTATGTTGTTAAGGATCAAAGGATGGTGATGAGATAGTGAGAAATGAGTGAAGTGAATGATTGAACTCTTAGGAACCTTGAAGGAGATACTAGACTTTAGGACTTCAAATTTTGGATTTTGGATTCGATTTGGTTTTGACTTGGATTTGATTTGTATTTGATTTTGTATTTGATAGTGAACTCATAAACTCCAAGAAGTTAGATGTTGTCTTGGAATAAATTTTTCAACAAGGTGATAATTTAACTAAGTGTATGAAGAAGGATGCATCCACACACACTTAGTCAAACAAGATGATTTTGATTTGATTTGCCAAAATTCTAGTATGAAGTATATTTCCAAGATTCTAAGAGTTATTTGTGAGATGGTTTTCGATTGATGTTTGAGGATGGATGAAAGTGTTGATTTTGATCCTAAGTGAATCTAGAGAGACGTTTGTTTACAAGACCTCGATATTGAAGAACATGCTATACTTCCTATGTGAGAAATTCAAACCTTTGAAAGAGACTTGGATTTTGACAATAGTAAAATGAATACAAATTGGGATTTTTCTTTGAAGCATGTTTGTAAAAGTTAAAGACTAGTCTCTCTCTAAATTTGTAAAGTGTTGAAAGATGTTTCTTGAGAGTTCTTGGACTAAGACTTTTAGACTTTGGTTTTTGGATTTTGATCTTTTGGGAAATAATTTGAAAAAGAACATGTGTAGGGTCCAATTGTTTCTTATCTTTTCTTAATGAATCCTTTTTACCACAAACACTTTCTTTCCTTCGCTTTTCAAACTAAATGTGTAATGTCATAATTTATTTTCATCCCACAAGGTCCATTATGTGGAAATCAAGGAAACAAGGCAATAGTTCCCTAATGTTGAATTTAGTAAGAGAAAATTGAGATATAAATCCAAATACTTAGAAGCCTCTAAGGATGGAATCCCCAGGGCAAGCAATAACACTTGGGATTTTTTCAAAGGTATTTTCTCATCCTAAGGGGTTTGAAATTTTGATGATCTTGATGAATTTTTGTTTTCCAATGTTTTAGGTCCAAGAAAAGTATTTTGATTCCAAAATGATGCACAACCCTAGGATAGAAAGAGACAATATTTGTTGAATTCCCACTTGGATAAATCTAGTTGTACCTATTCTTAGCGGATGATTAGAAGCTTGACCACACTGGCTCCCCTCCATGACACACACTTCTTGAGTCATCCAGGCTTCAGTTCTCATGAATCTCCCATGAAAAACTTCTCATTTCTACTAAGAACCACAAAAATGTGGGATGGCTTCAAAATGACCACTCTACACCAACAAATAGTAAGGATTTTGGCCTCTATACAAATTGGTTCTTAGTCAGGGTGATTAGGGACATGGTACCGTGCAAGTTTCCAACAAGCCACTAAAGGCTTTAATCAATCCTACTAGTGGCTCTTATACCTTTTACAGTAGTGCCCCATTCTGAAAGACACTATACAGCTAAGGCCTACATACCATGAGGACTTGACAATTTAGTCTTGTCCATTTGTATACTAGCATGAGTGAAAAACCAGTTGGAGTCACCTTTGAGTTGGTCTTAGGAACACCCCTCTAAAGGTAAACAAAAGTGAGAAAGCACATCCGTAGTTCAATCAATCTTTTCTTGTGTGAACAAAGAGAGAACACACACGAAAAACCTAACTCACGCTAGCAAGATTTGTTCAATTTTAAAAGCCCAAATTGAAGTGCAGAGGAAATATTTTAGACAACCTAATATCACCAAAATACTTTTGATTCTCAAGATCACTATGAAGCATGAGAGAAGTGCATACACCTTTTAAATGATATTATTTTGTGAAAAAGATTACAAAACATGAAAAACACATGTTCATTTTAGACCTCAAATCCATAATGGATTCTTTTTATAACACCAAGATGAAGTGTGAAGTTTGCTTGTTCAATTTTTTAAATCCAAAACCAACTCTAGTAAGTTGCTAATGTTCTTTTTATCCTTTTGATTGTTCTTTTTAAAATCCAAACAAAATTTATTTGAGTCCTAAAATTGAAGATAACAAAATCTTTAAGAGTGGGATTATAATTGTTCCCAAAGTGTTTAAAAACACTTGTTACAATCAAGTGATAATGCCATAAGAAGCCTTTTCTTCATTTCATTCTTCCCTCTTTGATCTCCTCAACCTACAAAAAATGATTAACCTACAGAAAATAGAGCCACAAAAAAGTTATAAGTCAAAGGTGATCAATATAAAAAGTACATGTCAAAATAAAACTGAAAAGTAACCTTTTACCCAACTCTAGTGTCGCAATCCATGGAGACATCACTATTTGGAGAAATCAGTGTTGCTCTAGTGAGGTCAGAGTCGCTATGTGGAAAAATAGAGTTTACGATTGCATCACTATTTCTCTTCAGCATCGCACATTGGAGTTTGACTGGCCCGGGCTCAAGAGGATTACTTCAGCGTCGTGTTTTGAAGTGTAGATAGCATTGATATATAGCGATGCTAGACTGATAGAGTTTTTCTTTGACCTTCTCAACATTGTTTCCTGAAGACAAAAAAATTTGAAAAACATAGTAGAATTTTGACAAAAATGTGTTAATTTTGAAAGGTGAGCCCTCCTTCTAGCACCAAAATGTGAATGGTTGATCTAGACCTGCTCAAACATCATCAAACAACCCAATTTTAGTCAATAAACAAGTCTAAAATAAGCATTCCTCATGCAATTTATTTAAAATTCAATGAACAAGAAAAAAAAGATAGAAATTCAAATGAAATCTTATTGAAATCTTATTCAAAACATCCAAACCAACATCCCATGGGGGAATTGGTGCTACTTTGATGTGGAAAGTAGCCCTTTCCCAATTCCTTGGAAGCTTTGATGATGAAAAATGATGATTGTGCTCCTTGATTAAAATTGTCAATAACTTAGCTAAGATTGATGAGAAACTATGAAAACTTGGATGAAATGTTGATGAACTTGATCAAAATCTGTAGAGAGTAATCTTTCCTCAAGTTGTGGATCCAAAATCAATAGAGAAGCCTTCCATTTATAGGAAAGAAGGATGGAGAGGTGAGAAACATGAGGAATGTGGGACTAAAGATGAACCAATAACAATGTTCCACTTGTCAACATGCTATTGAAGAGAGTTGGAGCACATTTTGATCAATGTGCATGATAAATGCAATTAGGTAGAATTTGAAATTCAAAAAATGGCTTGTTGAGGAAGAGTTGAAAGTTGAGTTTTTGATGAGAAAAAATAGGTTTTGGAGGGACCCGAAACCCCTTACACACTAGTTTTGAAGGGACTAGAAACCCTATCCAAACAAAACATGCTACCCCAAAGATAAACCTACTACCATCAACAGCCCATTAGTTGCACTAGGTTAGAGAGAAGCAACACAAGTCCACCAAGGCAAGAGGACACCAAGAAAACAAGTAACATGGAGGTAGCCAAACAAGAAATCACACCTTCAGCCTCGACATGCTGGCCTGAGCACAAAAAAATTCATAGCCCTAAACATCCCACAAGGGACCACTACCACACTAGACAAGCCCGCAACCAGACTAGAAAGCACTAAAGAAAAACACCTCCCAAAAGAAACAAAGGAAGAAAGAGCAGGAATAGAGGAGAACCCTATCCACTGAAGAACACCCACCATGCCAAGCTCCTAAAAAGCAAGAAGGAATGTAGGAAACACACGAGTGACCCACCACTAGCCAATGCCCATAGAGAAGGAAACAAACTCAAAGGTACAGCAAGAGACTCAGCCGATAAGCTCCATGACAACCCCCCACAAACTCTCCAAAGGTGAAACCCCTTGAGAGAAATGAGAAAATGCTAACCAAAGCCCACAAAGAGCTCCAAAAATACCAAAAACTAAGACATCCCTCTAGTCTCAAGTGCAAACACAAAAATTGGCTTCAAAGCCATCACACAGACCAAGGAAAAGAGTTTGAACACCCCCAACCCATCGTCCCTGGTAGAAGGAAATGCCCCAAGAGAAAAGCCCAGAAAACAGGCTTCCACAGAAGACGCATTCTTTGCCAACTCCAACCAAAAGTAGAGGTGATCCCACCATAAAACACAAGCCAAAAGAGCTTGGCCAACCAAGTCTAGAAAGGAGCAGCAAAAAAATTTTACCTTTGATAGAGCCCTCAAAATTCTTCACATTTTGATACATTTTGTGCTTGTTACTAAAATGTCACATGTTCCCCATTGGTAGGGTTCAAATTTTTTCTTAGCTAAATCTTGTCTTCAATTGACCCATGTTTGATCCTTGAACATTCTAATTTTATGTTGACTTGTTTTCCCAGTTGTTGGTCATGTAAGTTGTCTTTTGAGCTATGGTTATATGTTCCTTACTAGCCCTTCTGCTATGGTCACTCGGTTATTTCAAGGTTGCAAGCCATCATAACTTTCCCAAAATCGGGTTTTAATATTTTATCATTATGACTTACATTTAAGTCATCGGTTTCTAAGGGTAAATTCTCATTGGCGTAGTCAAGGCCCTCTTTTATGAATAGCCTTGTTGAATGTGCATGTTGAGACATTGCCAGATCATGGGATTTAATCTAAACCATTCCCCACAGGCTCACCCATCTTAAGTGATGGCAGTTTAATGGCTATGAGGTCAGTAAAATGTTTTCACGTGTATGTGGGCCTAGTCATTTTGTTCCATCTCGATGCCTAAAGTGTGGAGATTGGTGGTGCTAATTGAATGAGGAAAGATGATCACCACCATTCCCTGCAAGCTCACAGAGGTAAGATGTAGACTCTTTAAAAGCAGTGAGACCCATGAGAGGTTGCCACGTGCACCCTATGACTATTGGAGGGTGGAGCCCATAGGTACATGAGGATAATCTAGTTATCACATTCCTATTGATCATTCATTCAAGCTAGAACAATAATATAAGTTCAAATGTTATTTGACTCAATTTGATTCATTTGAGATGTCCAACTCAGCCGTTGATCAATAAAACACATTCAAAGTTGCAAAGTATGCCCGTTGCAATTGTTTTGCTTCACACAAGTGGGCATTAATGACAGAGGTGATCCATAAATTTATTCAATTCCTTTCAAAAATTTCTATGTGGCCAATTCTTGCTTATTTAGGATTCAAGGACATGTCTAAAGCAATACAAAAAATTGAGAGAAGTGATTCACAGGAGTCATCCTAATTGGAATTAGGGTTTATTGCAGCTAAAATTAGTAAGAACAACAAAATCAATTTTATTCTTTTTCAATTTTTTGAATTAGGACTTGCTTTCAATCTATTTTTAGACAAGTGTGTTTTATCATTTTTCTTTCATTGCTTTGAGTTAGGGTTATTTATGTCTTTTAAAATTTCCGGTCCTATAAATTTTCTAGACTTAGCACTCGCCCTAGGTCATAGGCTGAAATTCAAAGGTTAAATAGTTGAAAATTCTCTGTTAGAACCTCAGTATACATAAACCCATGGCTCCCAAAGTTCAAGGTGCCTCCTCTTCAACCCATTCTAGAACCTTCTCTCAGGATGTAGTTGACTTGCTACCCCCATCTATGAACAAGAAACTAGAGGGAAAGGTATTATTTCAAGGCCCTACTATGAAGGAAGGAGTGATGGATAAAGCTTGCTTCATAAGGGATGCTAAAGTACCTTACACTGGGTGGTAGTTGTTTCAGCACTAGTTTAGTAATAGAAACCTCAGAGCTCCTCTTAGTAATCCTTCAAGGTTAGATATGGGGAAGATAATTGTTCCCATTGTGTACATAGATATAGATCTCTTGAAGGATATCGCCTCAAAGTATGACTCGGTTTCTAGGGTGGTTAGAGCATTTGATGGGGTGGTTATGGTAAGAATAACTAGAGAGGAAATTGAAGAAGTCTTGACTTGCATGAATGGAGTCAAGATATGGTCCCTTTAGATTTGGATAATATTAGAAATGAGTACAACAATACTAAGGTGTTCATCAGGACAAGGATGTTGCCTTTGCACATTGCAGTGACTAGTATTGGGAATCACAAAAGGAAGATTAAGATTGATGACAAGGAGCTCAAACCTTTTCCAATGAGTTATTTCACTAGCTATTTTAGAAAGACTACGTACTGTCTATACCAAATCATTCGTGCCAATCCACCTAACACATTGCAGAAGGAGTATAGTTATTTGGCCACACATTTGTAACACCCACCATATAGCATTTTCTATGACTATGGTACTTATCTAGCAGAACACATCCATAAGGGCTTAGTTGAGTTGAAAGAGGGAAAACAATGAGAAAAGTTCTAGTGGTACTCAATGTTAATGCACATTTTTTTGTATAAAGGACAAAGGGTTTTTGAGAAGGATATCACTTTGGAAAGGAAAAGGGAAGGTGTTGACTTGCCTGTCCAATGTTGGACCCAAATTCTGGATAGAGATGATAAGAAGTATAATTTTATAATGTTTCAAAATGCTTTTACATCTAGAATAAGGAGGCCTCTGATTTATGAACCACCTAGAATTCCCAGAGAAATTCATGAGTTCTTGAGACCCAAGGAAATGAGGCCAAACTTGAATTTCAATCATAACTAGGGAGATCTGATCTTATATTCTAACAAGACCATCTTTAGGGTGTATGGTAATAGTTTAGACCCATATTTTTTTCCAAGATATGTGCCTCTGAGAATAGGATTCCTAGAAATCATGAGGCAATTATGAACTTCACATGTAGCACATTTACCTAAATCAGCAAGGAAGGGATCATTCTTTCTAGAATGGACAATGTTTATAGATTACATTTTAACAAAAGGGGCATGGAATCAAATAGGACATCTGTTGACTCCTTACAAATTGATGACTATGAGCCTGAGGAATCATGATCCTGAAGGCTTCATCAATAAACTCAAAGCAGATATTCCAAACATACCTTGTGAATTTAACAAAGTTATGCACATTATGGAAAATTTTGAGAATGTTGTTGGTATGTTGAAGGAACAGCAGGAAGTCACAAATAAAGGAAAAGAAAGGGTGGTAGAAGAAGATGTTGAAGTAACATTGGAGGAAAAGCCTACATATCAGCCACCCAAGTAATTGAGAATTTACTCTAGGAGAAGGAAAGCAACAAAGGAAGAAAGAAGCTTGATGACCCCTATCACTTCTGAAGGGCCAAAAGCATATCCTCCTAAGAGTGCAGTACAACCCCCTCCTACATAGGCTCCTTTGCTTGTAATTGATCTTGAGTCACCCCCTAGAATTCCTACTCCTCTTGAGCATCCACCTCTAAAAAAGAAAAAAATTGAGACAAGAGGAGTGGTTGAATACTCTGACACAAATGAAGATGAT
Organism: Sequoia sempervirens; assembly: GCA_007258455.2. NCBI lineage: Eukaryota > Viridiplantae > Streptophyta > Pinopsida > Cupressales > Cupressaceae > Sequoia > Sequoia sempervirens. The sequence continues at coordinate 10,406 of VDFB02060298.1, read as the reverse complement.
ATCTAGATCACTCTTGATGAAATGTAGATAGGAATGCCTGCTCATGAAGGGGAAATTGCATCAAGTTTGGGAAAAATTAATCTCAAATTGGGAAAGAATGACATCAGTGGGATAAACACTACAGATGATTTGAGACTAGAAGCTTGCAAGGAGTTTATGGAAGATGAATCCTTCATTGAAACCTTGGAATTCTAGGATTTCTAGTGAAGATCCAAAGCTACAGAATATGTAGAAATGGTGGCTATTGAAAGGAGCTTACATCTTGAATTGCTTGAAAATTTCATTCAAGAAAATGTAAGAAGCATTATGAAGAATGAGTTTGAAAAGATTAATGCCAAGGAGGGTAGAGAGCTTGTTTAAAAGTGTGGTGTACTGTTGCTACTAGAATGGATTATTTTTTATGCTATTGTCTTAGATGCTATAAGAAGGGTTGAAAGGCCTCTAGTGCAAATAGAAGAAGAGCTAGAAATGACACTTCGAGGTTCAAATTTTAGTGAGGATTGGGATGCATTGGCAATATGGTTGCTATCTTTGGGATCTAGGAAACCAACTTTGGAAGAGCCATCAGATTTTAGTGGAAAATTACTTGTGAAGAGAGTTGTTGATACCTCAGTTTTGGAGGCAGCAGATATGGTTGTCAATGTTGCTAGGTTTACTCAAGTAACTATGGAAGGTCTCACCCTAGAGAGAGATAACCTCATAACTAAATATAGAGAACTCCTCAATGATTATGATAACAACCAATAGAAGGTGGTTGTATTAGAAACTGAATTGGAAATTTATAAACAAAGAGGAGAAGTGTAAGGAGAATGGGGTTAGCCCAGCTCAAGCCACCCAGTTCCAACATCTCCAAATGTATCCTCCCAACATTCACCTCTTGATCAGTCCTTAACAATAGTACCATACAATCTGGGACAAGGATCATTTTCAATGGAAGAATTGAGTAGACCATTCTCTAGCTCATCTGACAGAGAGTAACAACTTCTGCAAGTTGAAACATATAAGAAGTTGTTGGAGAAAGCTTAGGACACAATGTATGAAAATGTATCAAAATTTGTCTGCACTATCTTGAAACATTTAAATGAGAAGATTTAGGCTATAATTAATAGTGTGCATAACAACTATGCCTTGATGGTGTGGGAAATGAGATTGTCTCAAAGAGATAAAGAGTTGGCCATACCAGTCTTGAATAAGTGGGTCTTACGAGCTGAGAGATTAAAGTTAATATTAGTGGGAGCTAGCCAGCATGAAGATAAGTACCCTCAGGTGCTTCCAATTTATGAGTTTGGATGTGAGTTAAGTGAACAAAAGTTTCAAGGGTACATAGCCCCACTGGAGTAGAAGATAAGAGAATTGATAGCTCAATATGATCTGACTAACTTTTCACCACTACCAGACATTGAGGTTGCTAGTTATGAATTGAAACCATTGCAAGTGTGGAAAAAGGAATTGAATGAGGTTATTAATTCCCAGGTGAATAAAATCTACAAAGAAGTTGATATTGATGTCTTTAATGACACTTTGGAGAGGTTAACATTTCTTATTAGTTTTTTGGAGGATTTTGATAGAGAATCCAATGCAGTAGTAATAAATACTCCCCATGCAGGAAGACCCTAGATAAACTTATTGACTTCAATCGGTCGTCTAAGGAGGAATATGAAGAATGGGGAAGGGTGTATGTTGGCAAGTTTGGTTTGTAAATAAGGATGTGAAACATATACTGGGTCAAGTATTGTACAGGTCTGGCCTTAGAAGTTATAGTGTATAAAACATATGTTTCATAGGAAAATATTAGTTGTTGGTGATGTGGAATGCTAACTGAGATGCTAGCTCACCTTTTGATCCACATAATTTTCCATCTTGTTTGATGAAATCAATGTGCTTCTATGAAGAAGTTTATCCTTTTTGACATGTGCTTTTTGGAAGGAAAAGTTGTTCCTAATAACAAATGTAAATGATCTTTGTCTTGTATGAATTCCCTCCATTTCGATGAATGCAAATATAACTGAATTAGGGAATATGTCTTCTAGCGGTCCAATTAGAATGTGACATGTGTACACTTGGCCTGAAGCTTGTTTTTGCTCCCTTATTCTATAAAAGGGAATTTAGGGCCATTTGTGTGGGAACTTTTGTTGAATTCTAGAGCTAAAGTGTGAAAATTAAAAATACAAAGTGAAAATGTTGAGTCCTTATCTAATGCTTTAAGTCTAGGTAGCAAATTTTGTCAAATGTATGGTTTCTGAATATTTCTAAAAGGTAATGGAGATATTTTGAGTCTATAGTTTCTCCATTTTGGTTTTGTATTTGAATTATTAATGAAAATACTAATCATAGATCATTTCATTAATTGTCATCATTTATGCTTTGATATGTGCTTTGGTTTTAGCTCCCATTCATGGAATGAGTTAAAATGCTTGAATCAAATCATGAATTCATGTGTAGGGCCATTGGATCTAATAAGTAGTTTTTAGATTTTGGTTATAGATTTGTGAATTGAAAAGTAATATTACTTAGATCATGAGTATTCAAAATTAAATAAACCTTATATTTCAATTACCTTGAACTCCTAGCCCATAGATAATGGCACTGATCTTCACTTGGTTAAATCTTTCTTATGGTTCCAGTAACCCAACTTGAGAACAATCTTTAAAATAATCATTGGTCTATCTTGAATTTGTTGTGTTTTGTGTTGTTTTATATTTTTCGTCTTAAGTTCCAAGATTCATTCAAGGAATTTCTTAGATAATCTCATCTTATTAGCTATGGATGAGAATATATCTACTTAAACATATACTGTGCATTGGAATTGTCTAAAATAATAATGTAATACACATTGTGGGATCACCCTCCCAAGTTTTTCAAATCTCGAAGTGCAGGAGATAAAGCCATTAGTGCAATATCTCATTAGTTGGCCACTTGTATAGTAGATATTTGAGAATTGAGCCTAGCAAACTCATAGGTACCTATTGAAACCTGATTGGGTCATTGTAAAAACAACCAATAGCCTGAAGAATGGGCCCCTTAGAGAAAGATAGCTTCATCCAATGCAAGGAGTAGCAGACAAAATCAGCCCGTAGAAGGGGCCCTTGTAGACCACCAACGATGTCATCCATAACATTTGCCTCTAAAGATGTCGTGACCACAAATGAGCACCCATCTTGCATGCCTCTCCCGCCACTCCTTACCCCATCCTCTTTCCGACCATTAGGGTCATCTCCCTCTTCAGATTCGTCACCAGCAGAGCATAAACTCCCTCCAACCACCCTATGATTTCTCCCTCCCATCGCTTTATTCAAACCATGCCTCCACAAAAGCTCCCACATGCCCATCGCTCTCCTATCCAAGGGTATGTTGAGTTGAAAGATAAGTTAATGCCACTTGGCTAAAGAAAAAGGACATGTAAGAGTTATAAATGTCATGTTGGAGGACAAGTCCTTTTGGGAGGGAGATTTCAAATTGGAGGAATATTGCAATTTTTGAATGAAATAGAAGAATTAATAAATCAATTAAATTGATTTACATGTGCAATTTGCAAAATCTAGAGGATTTGAGGGTTAGAGTTAGAGTTAATTAGGATTTAATTAACTTAGATGGAAATTAGTTGATTTAACATTTGACTTAGATTTTTAGATTTATTTAAATCAAATGGGAGGAATAATGAATATTAGATTTAATTAATTAAAGTTTGATTTATTTAATTAAAAGGGATGATGTTAGATTTAATCAAATAAAGGTGATTTATTTAATCAAATAAAGTGATTTATTTAATTGAAAGAGGAACATTAGGATTAATTAAAAAAAAATGATTTATTTAATTAAAATAAGATAATGATTTAATCAAATAAAGTTGATTTATTTAATTAATAGAGGAATTATGATGAATTAATTAAATAGGGATTATTTAATTAATTGGTTAGTAAAGAAGTGATTCAAGGAGAATTGATGTCCTCTTCATCATCATTCAAGAATATTAGGGGCCCTTTCCTTTTTATAGAGGTAACACCAATCAACCAATTCATCAATATGGTTGTTGGAAGACCCCAATTCATTTTTGACCCCCTTGTTGACATTCCATTGTCTTCAACATCTCTCATGGTAGATTCCATGTTAGCCTATACCATTCACATTGTAGTGAAACCTTCCTTGTTGTAATAGCTTCATTCACTTAGACTACAAGATTAGTTAGTTGTGGAATAGGAATAAATTCATCCTATTCACTATGTGGTAGCATCATACCTCTCTTGTGTGGAGCTAATTTTTTTGAGCTTAATTTACATCTTACCTAGTTCTTTCTTACACTTTATTCTTCATCTCCATTGAGCCAAGTGTAAGAATAATAAATAGTAGAGACATACATACAACCTTTTTCAAAGTAAAGGAGAGGGTTTGATGGTGGTGAGTACTATGTTGTGTGAGGGGTCCACATCAATAGAGAACATGTTGGACAAACATAATAATTTCATACAACCCTTAAATAATCATATCCACAATTCTAACTCTTGCAACCCTTATCTAATCATGGAATATATATCTATATATAATATCAATTAAGGGGTTATATTTAACTTGAAATGATATTATGATACAAATATGTGTAACCATTTATGAAACAACATAGCGATATTTATATATAACTTGAAACAACATTATGATATTTATATATAACGTGAAAGAACATTGTGATACAAATATTTGTAACCCTTTTTGAAATAGATTTATGATTTTATATCTAACTTGAAACTATAGTATGATACAAATATTTATAACCCTTTCTAAAACAACATTATGATATAAATTGAAACAACATTATCATACATGTAAAATTCACTATAATTGAAGAACAAACAAACCATATATCTATTTCATTCAAATGTAAATGAAGAAGGATATAGTAAACATCAGAAAGGGTTATAAATATTTTTATCATACTATTGTTTCAAGTTATATATAAATGTCATAATGTTGTTTTAGAAATGGTTATAAATGTGTGTATCATAATGTTGTTTCAAGATATATATAAATATCATTGTGTTATTTCACAAAGGGTTATACATAAATATCATTTGAGAGTATCATATAATCGACTGTTAAGGGTTTCATACACCTTTCTTTTGGTAGACTGTGTATATTTGAACTAAGGATGATAGGTGAAATGATACATATGTATGCAACTATTTCTAAAGAAAATTGTGAGTATGAAAAGTACACTTACAATAGATAAACCATAGATCTAATTCATTTAAATATAAATGAACAAAGCTTTATGAAACATCAATTTATCTCTCTCTCTTATATATATATATATATATATATATATATATATATATTTGAGGTTATCATATAATTGACTATTAAGGGTTTTATGTACATATCTTTTGGCCAAATGTGTGTATGTATAAACAAAGGATGATACATGGAATGATACATATGTATGCAATTTTTTTTGAAGAAAATCATGATACATATGAATAGTAATAATACATTAAACAATTTATACAATTGTAATTTTAAAATAAATTTAAAATACGCATACTATCCAGGCCTTATAACTTCAAAAAATGAGTTAGTTTTGAATTTTTTTTCTTTAGTGGATTATTTCTAAGAATTACATATTGGTGTGGGTTTTTGTCTATAATTTTGTTTTACTCAGTAATTTCTAGTGTCCACTAGGCATTACTCTATAAAAGATAACAAGTATTGTAATCACACTAAATGATAAGGTTTTACATATGCTACTTGTAGTGTAGGAAATTATATACCCTTACAATTTCACACCATATTTAGGTCCCTTAGTTTATTGGACTTAATTAAGATTCTAATTTGTAAAATTATGTATTTTAAAGCCTTATTTTTCTCATTCATTGAAAGGAGAACCAACATTAAATAAATGCAATCAACAATTAAATAACCTTGGAATATGAGTGTCCTAGATTTATAGTCTAGGACCCATTCACCCATGGGTGTATGGATCCCATTTATGGGCTAGGACCCATTTTAAAATATTTTTGGTGGCATTTTAATGATCCAAATTCAACTTGTTTGTGCCATATTTTAGAATCTAATTTTTGGGAAATTAGATAAACACCTATAAATACATATTTATCTTGATTGTTTGAAATATACAACACACACCTTCAAATTTTCATTAGAAAATATTAGTGTCAAGAGAATTCAAGAGTGAATTTATTAGTCATTTTCAGTATTAATCAAGATCCTAACATCATGTCAAGTTTATGTGTGTTCATATTGTCTTGTGAAAGCTAATATGCATTGTTGATCCTCAAGAATCTAAGAATTCAAGTATTCAAATCAATCAACCAAGGAAGATCCAATATTATTGAAGAGATGTGTTCATCTTTAGTCTTTCAAGGAAATAATTGAAGGGTGGTGAGTTGTAGCAAGCATTGTTCATTCATCATTTTCTTCCCTTTTTTCATTATCATTCTATCCAGGTTTAATTACCAAATTAGGATTTAAGGTAAACCCCCATACAAACAAACAAAACAAGTTTTCCCTCTTTGTGTATGAGCAAGTTGTAGGTTGATGAAGAATTGAAGAGATCTTAAAGGAAAAATTTTGCATTGTTACACAAGTTTTCATCATTGTTGTCAAGCCATGTAAAGTAGGTTACTAATTTTTTTTGTCACTTTGACAGTGGGACCTATGTCAAAATGAAGCTAATATGTAGAATAAGAGGACTATAAAAAGTTATTTTTGAGGCCCTAACAAGGACCCATTCACCCATGAGAAAACTAGTCCCTTTGAACACCTCAAAATCAACTTCTAGTGACAGGTACATACTATCATATCTCAATTTCATTATGCATTTTTAAAATTTGAGGAAATTGAAATATTTGGAAAAATAGAATTTAGCATTTTATTTGATAGAATGCAATGATGAAATTGAAAATAAATAATATGCAATTCCCTGATTTAAGAAAATATTATATGAGATTATCGGTTGAAGGTTACTGATAAGTGGACAAGTGTAAGAATATGTGTGTAGGAAATAGGTTGAAGGATGAGAATGTGATTGAGGTAGGTATAATTAGCTGAATGACCACATTAAGCAAGAATGGAATCTAGAATATCACACACCACAATAGAATGTGACATTTGCATATGTTTGAAAAGTTGACAAAATTGCAATAATACTTAGTGTGAAAATTATAACTAATGGAAAGAACAAGTTGTGTGATATTATCTCATTTTTTCTATTTCAAAATTTATATTCAACAAAAATTGAATAGGAAAATCCAATTTTTCTTGTACAAAAAAATGACATCCTATGTTCACTCTTTTCAATAAATTTGAAATGCAATTTGAGTAGACAATTTATTTTGTATATGTAAGTAATCTCAAGGAAAATGTGTGAAATTATTTATATAAATATATATGTATATATATATTTATATATAAATACACATACAAAAGAAAATGAGAATGATTTTTGAAATCATGGGAAAATTCAAATATATGTGTAACGAACACCAAATACAATGAGGTTGATTCCCTCATGAAGAGGAGTGGGTGACCAACTAAAATAATGAAGGCTGCAAAAAATAAATTTCCATATCATATCCAAAATAGCAAGCATGAGTTGAATTAGGGAATGGGGAGAAAATGCTAGAAAGAAGGGAAAAAGAAGAGAAGAGGAGAAAAATCAACTAGTTAGAAGGAAAAAGCAGAGCAATTTGATGGAAAGAAAACAATCTTCAAGCCAAAAATTGTCGAAGGTAATTTGAACTTGTGTTTTAGCCATATGTTATCAAATCATTCTCCTATTCATTTTCACCATTATGTGTTTATTGTGCATGTACGAATTTGGGGTTTTTCTATTTGAGAGATTGACTATGTTGATCTCATATGAAGCCATGAGGGTTGAACCTTTGAAGCTCTATATAATTTCTAAATGAATAATTGACCCATTGTTTGGGGTTATATTCCACACCCACAATGTGACATTTTATGCGCATAACATTTATCCAATATGGGTCTTGGCCTATCGGCTAACCCAAATGTAATTCACTGTGAAAAGCTTGTGTATTTTTATCACCATAGGTGACAAGCTGAAAGGCTAACCTCTTTTTCATTTTATTTAATGGATTCACATTGTATTTGTAGTTACCACCTAACAGAAAGGTTATGGTGGTGAAGAATCCCCCATATCATAGGGTTCAAGTGAAGCAACAACTAATCTTTAAAAGGAATCTCACCACCCACTATAACGTGGTGGCAAGATCAAACATTGAAAGATCGATGGTAAAATTCTTTATTGAAGCTGCGATGGCCTTCTCAGGCCACAACACTAGTAATAATTATTGTATTACATGGTCAAATTTATGAACATATATATATAATAGCTTATATATATACATATATATGCATATGAGCTTGTCTCTTATTGATATATGTTCCATTCTATGTTAAATTTGGAAGAAAATATTGATTGAGCTTGTTATTTTATTCATGATTTTTGGGGGTGATAAATATCAAAATTGGTAAAACTCATGGCTTGAAAGATATCATCCAAGTTAACCATCCCAAAGGCATACACTATCATGTTATCAAGAGTTGATAAAATGTGTATCGTATCCTCTAGAAGAGTTGGATCAATGGGAAAGGCTTACATTTGATTTTTTGTGTTTATTTTGATCATGGAAAATAAGTATGAACTCTTAGCTTTCTAATAGATCAAAGCTCTTATATTCTATTAATGAGTGATGTTTCTATGTTTAAGATTCATCGACCTGCTTTTATATGAATCCTTGACTATGAAATAAAATGATGATTACAACGTATCTGAAACTAGAAATATATGATACTATTATTTGATTTAACCATCTAATTAAATTAGATAGTATTTCTTCTTTGAATATGAAAGTATACTTATGTGAAAGATATTTTTCATTTAAATTTTAGAATGTATACGCATATTCATAAAATATTTGTTTCTAGGATTATATGTGATCAATGCATAAAGATTCCTTCATGCATGCTCACATACATGTTGTATACCTTCTTATTCATCTTTCTTTACCTTAATTATTGAGAAAGTTATAAATGTTGTGCAAATGGAATCAAACTGTAAATTTGGAATAGTATTGACTTGCAAAAACATTGATATTAGATGAATATATATACCAAGTGTGAATGAGTATTGTTTTATTTTTGAATGGAATGATATAAGAATTATTGGACTATAGAATGATAGAATGTTTCTAATGGATGGTCTAAAGGGAGGGATACCCCTTCATATGATAAGATCTATTTTTGAGAATGGGTGCTAGAGAGAGTATATTTCATTTTCCAAATCTAACCAAAGTTGTATTTCATACGACATGAGCTTCTCAATGCTTTGTATTCATTTATATATATACGAAACTGACTGTGTTATTTACCCTCTCTCTGTTATATTGAATTTACCTAACATGGATGTTGCATACTCTAACAAAATAGATAGAAATGCATGTAGTTAGGAACACACAAATTCTACCTTGCAAACTATCTCTTTCTAGTGTTCTGTGTAGGGTCAGGTACTCTTTGACTAACTGAAGAATTTTGGGGAAGCATTGCTTCGTGGTTGGGTTGAAAAGCACCTCAATCACATTCTCGTTCACCAATGGAGGCGAGTTGTCATCATGGAATCATATCATAATTTTATTGTGTATTATATCATTGATGTAAAGGAACCAATGATGTATTTGTAAGAAAACTATGTAATCTAAATTGACTTTGAGGTGTTGAATGCCTAGTCAAAAATGTATGTAACTCTTGATATATGGAAGTGAATATATTTATTTATTCCTATTATTTGTGATTTATGACATGAAATTTCTAAATGGAATTAGCTATGGAATTTGTGTCATTTAAATTGATATTCATTATGTCAATTTTTTTTATTTTTGAATAAATCTAGTTGGGTTGTTACATTTTGTATCAGAGATCAAGATTCATCTCTATGCCTATGAGCCCATGAATGTTGAACTAGGGAATAGTGGACCCATAACTAGATTTAAGTTACCTAGAAAATGAACAATTTGAATTGGTTGTAGGAAATGGGAAGGTCCAAGTTAAGAAGAAAGAAAGGGAAAACCAATAGGACTACAAGAAAAGAAAATTGTTATTGAGGAGAGTGCCAAACCTGAAGACTAACCCATGATTCCTGATGAAGAAACTTTAGCACACACCCTCACCCATCTCAAGTTGGAGAGAGGAAAAAAGGTAGAGGAGGCTAAATGAACTCTTAAGATCAAGAAACCCTCTGCTTTTAGAGATTGACCAGTAGGATGTGGGCCTAATGTGCCACTGATGAATAAGGAGGAGGAGTGCATGTGCGCACGTACTACCTCACCCAAGAGGTAAAATATAGAATTAAACAAGGATCTTGAGGAATTTCCTCTATC
>VDFB02060297.1:0-12482 GCA_007258455.2 Sequoia sempervirens | reverse complement strand
AATCCAAGGATTCTACAGATAGCTGAATCAATGACCAATAAAGAAATCCCAGAGTTCATGAACTTTCTCAAAGAAAATCAAGTTAATTTTGCTTGGTCCTATGCAAACATGCCAGGTCTTGATCCCAATCTCATAATGCATCATTTGTCTGTCAAACCAGGAGCTAAACCAGTAAAACAAAAACTCAGAAAGATGAATCCTCATGTAGCATTACTGGTTAAGGAAGAACTCAAGAAGATCCTTGATGCAGGCTTTATAAGATCAATTGCCTATGTAGAATGGATCTCCAATATTGTACCAGTAGCAAAGCTAGACAAATGTGTAAGAGTATGCACTGATTTCAGAGATCTTAACAAAGCTTGCCCAAAGGATGACTTTCTGCTTCCGAGCATCGACACTATAGTTGATTTCACAGCTGGCCATGTCATGTATTCATTAATGGATGGTTTATCTGGTTACAACCAAATCAAGATTGCACTAGAAGACCAAGAGAAAACAAATTTCATTTTTTTGTGGGGAACATACTGTTGGAATGTCATGCCTTTCGGCTTAAAGAATGCTGGAGCTACTTATCAAAGAGCTATCACTACAATCTTTCATGACATGATGCACACATTCATGGAAGATTATGTAGATGACATATTGGCAAAATCATACACCAGAGAAGGAAACTTGGAGATACTGTCTAAAATGTTTACCAGATTGGAAAAATTCACAGTTCACCTAAATCCTAAGAAATGTGTTTTTGGGGTCACATCCGGAAAGTTGTTAGGATATATTGTTTCAGAAAAGGGAATTGAAGTAGATCCTACTAAAATTCAGGCAATCATGAAGATGCCTCCTCCAACGAACATCAGTCAATTGATATCATTACAGGGGTGACTCCAGTCCATCAGAAGATTCATTGCACAATTGGCTGACAAAAGTCTACCATTCACACATCTCCTACATAAGAATGTTCCTTTTAGATGGGATGACAAATGTGAAATGGCATTTCAACAAATCAAGCAGTACCTGATGAACCCACCAGTTCTAGTACCACCAAATCCAGACAAACCATTCATCCTATATATTGCTGCAACCGAGACATCCTTGGGGGCATTATTAGCACAAGAAGACCATGAAGGGAAAGAACGTGCAATCTATTACATTAGCAGAACACTGACAAGTCATGAACTTAACTACACTTTTATTGAGAAGGCTTGTTTAGCAGTAGTCTTTGTTTCACAGAAATTCTGACATTACATGCTAACTCATACAATCAATCTTGCTTCAAAAATTGATCCACTCAAGTATCTACTAAGTAAAGCATCACTAATAGGAAGGTTAGCAAAATGGGTCATGATTTTGAGTGAGTTTGACATCCACTATGTTGATCGCAAAGCAATCAAAGGACAAGTTATTGCCGATCAATTAGCAGACACTCCTCTACAAACAAAGCACCCCTTACACATTGAATTTCCAGATGCTGATGTTTTCACTGCAGAATCTAAGCAACTATGGTCCTTATACTTTGATGGCTCTTTTACTCAACATGGATCAGGGGCGGGCATTCTCTTTGTCACCCCTCAAGGACATACCATTCCTCGGTCATATAGGCTAATGTTTCCATGCACCAATAACATAGCTGAATATGAAGCGCTAATCACTGGATTAATGACAGCATTGGAATGGAGGATTACCGAGCTACAAGTTTATGGTGACTCACAGTTAGTCATTAACCAAATCAATGATGATTATCAGACTAAGGATGACAAGTTGTTGCCATACAAGAAGATGATTGATGACTTCAAAAAGTACTTTGTAAACATTCAGTTCACACAAATTCCAAGGATTGACAACAAAGCAGCTGACGCTATGGCTATGATCGCCTCATTGGTACAACTCCCAGAAAAAAAAACTTGCTATGAATTTCTGGTGGAACAATTATTTACACCTGCCTATGACACACCTGAAAGCCAAATTATCTACCACTTGATAGGATCTGATTCACCCTGGTATGGTAATATTTATGCCTACCTAAAAGATGACACTTTACCACCTGACTTATCCCACAACCAAAAACGTAACTTTATCTGACAACCCTCTCGATATACCCTTATCGCTGATACCCTTTATCGTCGTGGTCTAGATGGTACTTTACTTCAATGTCTTGAACGTGACGAATCTGAAAAAGCTTTACAAGAAGTTCATGGGGGCATTTTTGGTACTCATTCGAGTGGACTAACCTTATCCAAGAAATTTATTAGAATGGGTTACTACTGGCCTACAATGGAGAGGGAATCATTCACTTTTGTTAAAACATGCTCAAAATGTCATATTCATGGGAATCTTATTCATGCTCCTGCACAAGAACTTCATTCATTCACACCAACCTGGCCATTTTCTCAATGGGGGTTAGATCTAGTAGGGAAAATTCATCCCTCCTCCTCAAATGGACATAAGTTCATCATCACAGTGACCGAATATTTCACTGCGGGATTTCGAGGCAAGACTCTCTAGAGTCACTCGAAAACATTTCATCCTTCATACTTAACCACATTATTTGTCGACATGGTATTCCTAATGTGCTATTATTACGTGATAATGGTCAACCTTTTGAAGAATCGATGTTGATGAACTTTTAGAAAGATTCCATATTCGCACGATATTCAATGCCTTACCATCCATAAGGGAATGGCCAAGGCAGGCTCCAAAACAAGACTACACATATTATACTAAAGATTTTGAAGAAGATCACACGACTCGTGGAAGGATTGGCATGTTCAGCTCAATCCCGCCTTGTGGGCTTACAGAACTAGTGTCTAAACGCCAACAGGAGCAACACCTTTTTCCCTTGTCTATGGAGCAGAAGCCATATTGCCTTTAGAGGTAGAAATACCTTCATTAAGAGTATCACTGAAAGGTCTCATAACAGATGATGAATACAGAGTTTCCCGACGACAAGAGTTAGAACTTCTAGATGAAAAGCAACAAAGAGTAGCTGACCATTTGAAGGCATACCAGCAGATGATGATGTCTCGCAGCTATAATCACAAAGTAAAGCCACATACTTTTCAGGTGGGGGATCTAGTTCTAAAAGAGAACCCACGAAATCAACAAGACCGAGAAAAGAAAGGAAAGTTTGAACCAAATTGGCTAGGCCCTTACATGGTTATTGTAGTCTATGGTTCGGGAGCATACAAGTTATCAACGCCAGAAGGAGACCCGTTTGATGAACCCATCAATAGTATGCATCTTAAGAAATATTATGTTTAAGTCAAAAAAAGTCCTGAAGAAATCCAAAATAGCAAAAAAGTCCCAAGAAATTCAAAAAATAGCGTAAAAGTCCCGAAGAATCCAAAATAGCAAAAAGTCCCGAAATCCAAAAATAGTAGAAAAAAAAGTCCTCAAGAAATCCAAAAATAGCAGAAAAATTCATGAAGAAATCCAAAAAAGATAGAAAAAGTCCCGAAGAAATCCAAAAACAATAGAAAAAGTCCTGAAGAAATCCAAAAATAGTAGAAAAGGTCTTGAAGAAATCTAAAAAAAAAATCAAAAAATATGTCATAGGGTGAAAACTCCGCAACAAAGCAGCGGTAATCATTTAAAATACAAAAAATAAAAAGAAATCAGAAAAATGGAATAAATACAGATAGTGAAAATCTGGAAAATAGACGCTATCTATACCTCTCCATCTATTAGTTCCTGTTTTGCACTTTGTCTTTTCAAAGCTTTCCTTTTTCCGCATCTTTTTCACACCTTAGGGTCATAAACCCCATCATCCTGCCGTCATTTTGCCCAGAGTGATAAAATGTTTTACCATGGCTTGACTACTGTACAGATTTCATTTCCGTAAGATGTGTCAATAAACAGGGCAAAAACTGAACTAGGGGCACTAACTTTCAGAGCATACCAAAACAGCTAGACTATGGCCTAGGATCCGATCATACGAACAAACAATCAACTCACTTGACACATTATTCGATCATTGAGCCTTCTCATGAAACACTTTTCAACAGATACCATATCATTGTCTATTGGATGATCCAAAAATATGAATAATGTATGAAATAACAGTATTACATTTTGAATACAGGTTGTTTGATTTTCGATATCATTACTCTGGAACACACTCAAGGATGTACTGAACTAGAGTGGCAAGGAATGAGAATGATTTTTCTTTGTCTGTTGTCTTGAGATTAACGGTCAATCTGATGCAAATATGTCACAGGACATGATGACCAAAGCAATATCATCGATGACAGTTCCACACTTGCATCAGAAGGGTGGTTAATTTTTGTCTGCTTATGCAAGAAATGCTTAGGTCATCTCGGTTCAATTATACCTCGATGCTTGTGTTCACTTGCTATATCAAAAATCATGAAAGTTGTACTCTGGTCATCATTCGTGCTAACTTCCCCTCTGATGCTTGTACATACTTCCAACATTTTAAAATGTTCTATGATGATTCAAGAAGGCTTGAAATAGGCTCAACAAACTGGTTAGTTTCATTTAGTTGCATATTTATTAGATCATCTGCATATTGGATTCACATCAGTGTTTTGAAAGGCTGAATGAAGGCATCAATGGTTGTCATATAGTTTTGAGCTTTTTGTGGAGGACATTTGGACATTTCATTCATTCCATCCATTCATTTTTATCATTTTATCATTTATCATCTTTATCATTATCATCATCATTCTCATTCATTGCATTCATTCAGTTTTATCATTTCTCATTTTCACTTCATTTTTATCATTCTCGTTTATCATTTCATTTTCATTTATCATTTTATCATTTCATTCTCCTTTATCATTTAACCTTTCACTTCATTTTTATCATCATTATTTATCATTCATTGCATCATCATTTATCATTTCATTCATGTTTATCATTATCATTTATCATTTCATTCTCATTTTAGCATTCATCATTTCATTATCATTTGTCATTATCATTTATCATTACCATATCATTTATTATTCATTTCATCACTATCATTTACCATTATTGTTATCATTACCATTTTCATTTATCATTTACACATTATAATCTCATATCATATCATTACCATTCTCATTTATCATTTTCATTTTATCATTATCATCATCATTGTCATTATCATTTATCCATTGTATCATTCTCATCTATCCTCATTCATTGATTATCTTTCTCATTACCATATCATTTATTATTCATTGTCATTTTTATCATTATCATTTATCCTTTATTTATCATTCATTATCATTTTCATTTTATCATTCATTCACTTTACCATTTTCATTTTATCATTTATCATTCATCTTATCATTTATCATTTATCATTTCATCATTGTCATGCTCATTTTATCATTATCATTTTCATTTTATCATTATCATCATCATTCTCATATATCATTATCATTTTTTATCATTTTCATATTACCATTATCCTCATCATTATCATTCATTTTTATCATTACCATATCATTTGTTATCCATTATCATTCCATCACCATTCTCATTTATCATTTAATCATTTTATTTCATTATCATCACATTACCATTTACATTACATAAATACTACAAAAACATATCATTTATCTTTTCACCACTGTCATCATTTCATATCACATTCATTACCTATCATGTCCCGATGCATTTCATACATTGAAAAACTCAAAAAAATAATATCTCACATATATACATCATCACAAATCATTGCATTCACATCATAATCACTAAACCATCCTGCATCATAAGATTAGTCCGCATATATACTAAAAACATATAAAAATCCATCTCATATCATACATGCATATAAATAACATCCATATCACATCACAAATGCATAAACATATCATCATCAAAAAATATCACCGCTGCATATCATCGCTCATCAAAAATAATACAAGTGTCCAATGTCCAATGAAACTAAAAGGTTCAAAACATAATACATAAGACATGATCAAAACTCAATATACATAATCAATCGGTCCCATATGGCTAACCGGTGGATGCCCCTCAAAAGAGCCGGGTCCGGAAGGAGGCGGCCTGCCACTCGTACCTGCATCAGGATCCCGTTGAGGCCCTGTAACCTCTCTCCCACGTGTCGATGTCCGTGATCGGGTCCTAGTCCTGCTGTGAGATCTGGGATAAGGCTCTTGCCACTCGGGAGGGCATAGCTCCTTGTAGCAAACTCTGTAATACTCGGCCTCTCTGGCTACCTCAAATCCCTCTGCAATGGCCTCCCGCAATTAGGTACTCTCTACGGTACCCATAAGTCTCTGTGCCACACCCTCGGCCTCCAGTGCTCGCCGTCTAAGGGCATCCCTCTCTGCCACCAACTATGCCACCTAGGAATCAGGGGCAAGCATCTGAACCTATACCTGTGCCTGTGCCTATGCCTGAGCCTGTGCCTGAGCCTGAACCTGTGTCTGGGCCTATGCAAGCTGTGCCTATAACTGCACTATCATACTCTGAGCCTGCGCTAGCTGACTCTGTAGATGTGCCTGCTGTCCCTGAAAGGTCTGCACTTGACCCTGCAAGGCATCTATCTATGCCTGTTGAGACGAGGATGACACCCTAATCACTGTCCGCGGTCTACCACCGGATCTGGCCCGCCAAGGAATCGATGCTCTACCTAGGTTGTCCAACCTCTCCTGTCTCCCCTCATCTCCATCATCCCCCCCATCATCCCCATCATCTGAGCTGTCCTCTTCCTCCCCCTCTCCACTCTCCTCACTCTCCTCTCCCTCCTCCTCCTCTCCTCCACCCATAGCCTGCTCTCCACCGGCCACATCCCCCTGTATCCCTGCTCCTGGCGGTGGTGCTATCCCGATAGCCCGTGGCTCATCTAGCACTGTAAACCGTGGAAATGGATGCATATGAAAGTACTGTGCATAATCATCCATCATCCCTGCATCCTGTACCTCTGGCCTGTCTATCCATACCTCTGGCTGTAAGGTGGAGTACTCTGTATACGCTGCCTGATATGGAATGCATGGTCCCCATCCTACATCCCCCTTGCACCGCCCATAATGAGCAATGCCCTGGGGCATCCCCTGCGTGAAACCAAACTGCCTCAGGACCCGTAATGCCAAAAATATTTCGATAATAAAGGGCGTCTGCCCTATCAGATATCATGGTTGGCAAACAAAAGGCATCTCTAAATGATCTGTCACCCATGCCTCACAATTTGTGTATGGTCTCCATATCACTGCATCAACCTCATCTAAAACCCGTCGCCAGTAATCTACCTTTCCTAGCTTCTGCTGGACAACTGCACCAGAATATGCATATACATAGGGTCGCCCTGTTGGTCTAGCTCTCATGCAAAGTGGTCGCATGACTATAATATGCTCCCACGCCCAGATCTGTAACAATGTCACTCCACTCACCAAGCTCGTCAATTCTCTATAGACAATCCGATGTAGATCGTGATACATATCGGCCAGGACACAGCTCCCCCAAGCAAACCTCTATGGCTGTGTAATCATCCACTCTAGCATCCTCCCCCAACCAACTGTAAATCCCTTTGACCGATGGTCCGGTCCAAGGAAACCTCCGACAAATGCAGCCAACACAGCAACTAGCACAGGATACCTGCTAAAATCTTCCCAGTCTATCCAGTAACCATATATGCCCGGATCACCACATATCCGTTGAAGCGCCGTGGTACCACCAATCTCCTTGTGGTCATAAACCACAAGGGCACCAACAACCGGGATCCCAATAATCTGGTACACATCCTCAGGCATCACACTCATCTCACCCATCGACAGGTGGAAGGTGTTATGCTCTGAGTGCCATCTCTCTGCCAAAGCAGTCAATAGCCCCTTGTTGGCCTGAATACCTCGCGGCATGGCCAACAATGATCCCAATCCACAATCTGATATCAGCTGTAACTCAGCAGGAGTAAGCTCTCCTATCCACCCCCAACACAGTGGGAACCGCTCTCTAATCTGGAGGCTTTTGAAAGCCTCCTATTTTGTTCGACCATCACAAAATAACACATCAATCAGACCCATATCCTGAGATCTATCTAATCAACAAAACATATCAATGACCCATATCAAGTGCTACATCACTCTATCAGCATGACAAATCAATCTACTCTATCATCATCTACCATTTGTTTTTCTTTTCAAGAAAGAAAATTTATCAACACACATATCATTTTCTATTTGTATTTCAATCATGAATGGAAATTGTTATCTTCATTTTTACTATTTTTTTTCTATTGAATGCAAATTTATCAAACATCTACTCTTTGTTTTTCAATCGCGAGAAGCAAAGTTATCAAACTCACATCACTCAATCAATCATTTTACTCTTTTCCTTCATCACAACGTTATCAGCTATCTACTCTTTGTTTTCTATTTTGAAGGCAACGTTATCAGTTCTCTATTAGATTTTCTATCCTATCAGCATGATGGTGCTACAATTTATCTATATATTGACTAAAGAAGCAACTTTCATCAATATTTTTCATCAAACAAGTGTTCAAGAAAAAAATTCATAAATGCGCAATTTTGTCGCTCATATGCGCTAAGGTTTTTCTCATATACGCTAAACTATTCCCCCGATGCGCTAAAACTCCAAATGCGCTACTCTATCTCGCGGATGCGCCACTCTAACTCTCAAATGCGCAACTCTATCAATTTATCCTAAATGCGCAATTCTGTGCCCTAGATGCACTACAGAACCTATTTAGTCGATCTTGCCCTAGATGCGTTATTCTATCTATTGGATGCGCTAAAAGATCACTTTTCAACCTATTCCTAGATGCGCTACGGAATTTCCTAAATGCGCTAAAAGATTTATCGAATGCGCTAAAACTATTCCTAGATGCGCTAAAACGTGCGAAAAAATTTCAATCCAATTTAAAAACAATTCAAAATCAATCTAAAATGCAAAATTTGACAACATAAACGGTTGGAATCACTCACCGGTGGTCCATACGCCGTTGGTCTCTGGTATCATTGTGCTCGCTCGAATCTATGCCTATGCACTAGAATCTCCATCTCACCAAGTCACTATCAGAGCTCAATTTTTACTATAGCAACAGGGTGAAAATAACACTTCATTTTACCCCTTTTACCTTATAAGGGTCTTTTTAGGGAGGGAATTAATGGCATTTTCCATTTTTCATCCTCTTTTTCACGGGCATCAGACACATTATCTATCGGGAGCTAAATCATTGTTTCCCTATCACTATCAACTTCTCCTTCCGTGATTTACCTCCCAAGGGGGCATCATCGACATCAAAAAATTAGAAACATATCAGGGGCAAAATTTTTATTTTTCTTTTGAAGCAATGCATTTCACACATCACTTCAAAGAGGGGCAAAATGTATATGCATAAAATATGGTCATGTCTATAATCGACAATTAATTAAATATTTAATATTTAATTAATTTTTCTAAAGTCCTCTACATATGATTAAATTTATTGTAATTATATTGTTAGATTCTCATCTTATTCTTCTTCCATAATTAAATAAATTTTATTTTATTTGAAAATTATTTTCACATATATCCATAATTAATTAAATAAAATACATTTTATTTATTTAAATTTAATTATCATTGTTTGAATTTAAATTAAATCTTTTGATTTAATTAAATTTAAATATCTTTTTCTTCTATTTTAATTTCTTCTTCTAATTAATTAAATGCTTCATTTAATTAATTTCATAAAAGTGATTTAATTAAATGAAATCTTATTTAATTAAAAATATCTTATGCTTTCTTTCCAAATCACAATTAGGTATTTTATTTAATTGTGCAATCTTCTCATATCATAATTAAATATTTTATTTAATTATGAGATCTTTTGCTTTTTTCAATAAAACTGATTAAAGCTCTTTTCTCACCACAAGTTTTTTTCTGCTTTTAAAAAGCTTAATTAAATATTTTATTTAATTAAGAAAAGCTGAATGTCCTCCACAAATAAAGTAGAGTGATTTTTTAATTAATTGTTGCTCCCGACTTTAAATCTTTCTTTTATTCTTTTAAAGAAGATGATTTCTTATCTTCTTCCTTTTCCTCTCTTTGATAAAAAAATAGAAAAATCTTGTTTAGGTTTCTTTCTATTTTCTCTTAGGTTTCATCTTTCTTCAACCCTTCGATCTACCAGGAATTATCACAACCGTTAATCAAGACAGCCAATCAGAATCATTCGAAAAACTCTATAAATACTTATGTGAACCCAAGCATTGGTAATAGGCAATTAATTAGAGTTCATGCATTTAATTCATTTAGTATTCATTTATCATAGAATCATGTTTATTTCAAGTTCATTAGTTCAAATCATTATCATAGCTTAATCTTGCATCATACATCATATCAAAATCTCGTTCTTTAGGAAGACAGTTTGTTGAGCCTAGCCTACAATCTAAGAACACAAAGCTGGAATCGACAAAAACACTAAAGATAGAGGACAATATGAGTAGCTTTTTGGAAGGAAACCATTAGCATAGAGTTTGTTTGTTTATTTCCCTTTGATTTAATGTTATATTGGTGTGTTACAGTTTATTTAATCATGGTTTAACACTTAAAATTTATACACAATATGCATGTTCGATATACTCTTTGTTGTAGGTTGACAGGTACAGGACATCGACTCCTCCTAATTTCATAGGTTTGAGCGTGTCCATTGACCAACGGTAATCGATTGGGAGATAGTAGCTAGGATTTTTGTGCCAAGTCATCACCCTAGTCATAGTGTGTCATCGGGTTGTAGTCGGGTTTAGTTGTTTTAATGTTGTCCCTTTCACCTTGGTTGTTTATTTAATTTCAAATTATAAAGGTTATTAAATGATTTGTGTAGTTAAAATGATGATTAAATAAATATGGTCGCAATGTTGAAATGTTAAATTGATTAATTTAATTTAATTAATAAAATAATCTAATCTTGGATTAGCTTTACTTTATTGATTAATTAAGTTAATGATGATAAATTGAATTAAGTTAGTTGTTTTGGCATTATTGGATATTTAGATTTAAATTAAAAAAATAAATGAAAATATGTTTTAAATTGCACATTTTGAAAATATTGTGTAAAAGAAGTTTTTAAAAAAAAGTTAAATACCTTTTTTGTTCAAAAGAGTTTTTTATTTTTATTTTTTAAATATATGAAAAATCCATTTTGAAAGAAATTTTGTTTTAAATTTTTTAAAAATAAAAATATCTCCAAATTTGCAATAAATTTGGTGGATGCGATATTTTTAGGGGTTTGACTAAATTTGGGGAAACTCTATGAGAGCAAATATAATTTCATTTTTTTTTTTAATTTTCAATTTGGTGGAGAAAAGATTTGCTGTGGGTTTTCTTTTGGATTTGAAGAAGCAATTTTGGATTCCTTGGAGGAGTTGGAATCAGAAGAAGGATTCAGGAATCCATTGACAATCTTTCAAGCTTGGAGAAAAAAAACCAGGTTCTTTCTATGATTTTGTTTTCATTTTGAAAGAGTTTCAAAAAAGTTTATATGCTATTGGAAAATATTTAAATTTTGTTTGATTTGCAAGGAAAACCCATGTCAAATCTTGTTTCAAGCTTGCAAAAAGCTCTATTGAAATCTTGGAAAAAGAAAACAAAGAAAGAATCAAACCATGGAAAATAGAAAGATGAACAAAAGAAGAAATTTCCATTAGAAATTTACATATTAGAATTTAGGATTTCAAATTAATTTGATGTGTAATTTGTTCTGTTGGAAAATTTTTGGACAATTTCTCTGTAAAAGAATGAAATTATATATATATATATATGCATATATATAGTCTGTATATATATATACATATGTTATATATTCATGTATTGAATTTATCCTAGGATTTTTTTTACCCAGATTTCTTTCTTTGCAAAAAATAAAATAAATATACCTTGTTCTGGAATTTTTACCAGAAAATAAAGCTTAATTTTCTCTTTTTTTTGTTTATTGAAAAGTTTGTTTTATAAAAATTATTTTTATTAAAAAAAAATGTTGAAGGAGATGGGGGGGCCTGCCCCCTCAGTCGCCCCCATGGGAGGTGTTGTGGAGGCAGTGCCGCTGCCTCTAGCACTGCCTACACAACGCACCCCCAAATGGGGGAGGCTACGTGGGTAGCCTAGCCTCTCCCTTTAGGAGGGGCCCGCAGCGCTACGTGGTGGTTTTATTTATTTTTAAATTTTATTTTATTTTTCTATAATATATATATATTATATATAATAATTTTATATTATATATATAATGTATATATATTATAATATGATTTAAATAAAATTTTGTTTTATAATTATTTATACATATATATAATTTATATATATATTTATGTATATATATATGTGTATATTTTGTATATATATATATTATGTATTATTAAATAATTGGGTTGGAAATTTAATAGTTGATTTTAAATATTTATATTTAAGTAATAATTATATATTAAATATATATGTATATGTATAGTATATACACCAAGTATATACTTTTAGCCATATATTTAATATATATTTATATTTAAATATAAATTATTTTA